>SNQJ01S0181205.1:7627-19300 GCA_010110895.2 Picea sitchensis
ATGAGTTAGTTATTTCTCTCTTTTATTCGTTTCTTTTAGGATTCTTAGATCGGCTAATGGAGCCATTAATCCCGTCAGAACGAGTTACACCAAATGTCTTGGGTTATTTAAACAACCCCGGACCAGACTCGCTCTTCTAGTTGATGGACAATCAATTTCGCCCGTCAACAAGTAGCCAGTTGTGCATACTAAATTGCTCGATGAGAGATAATTTGCTGAAAGAAAAACATAGTGGAGGTCTAGCAGGACATTTCAACCATGATATGACATTTTCACAATTGAACAGTTCATACTATTGGCTAGGTATGAGGGAATATGTGAATAAATTTGTAAATAGATGTAAGATTTTCCAGTATGCAAAAGGAAAGAGACAAAACACTGGGTTGTACCAACCATTCCCTATTCTAGATAGGCCTTGGGATGTAATAAGCATGGATTTCGTGTTGGGATTTCCAAGAACAAAATGGGGGAGTGATTCCATATTTGTTGTAGTTGATAGATTCTCAAAGATGGAAAAATTTATCCCATGCCAGAAAACTAATGATGCAACACACATTGTAAATTTATTTTCCAAGGAGGTTGTGAGACTTCATGGGTTTCCCGAGAGCATTGTCTCAGACATAGACACTAAATTTGTTGGTCATTTCTGGAGGACATTGTGGAAGAAACTGGGGACAAAATTGTCATTTAGTTTATCCTATCACCCTCAAACAGATGGATAGACTGAGGTAGTGAATCAAAGTTTAGGCAATTTGTTGAGGATTCTAGTCACTGAACATCATAGTCAATGGGATCAAATTTTGTCACAAGAAGATTTTGCATACAATGACTCAACAAATATGAGTATAGGGAAGAGTCCATTCCAAATAGTATATGGGGTGAAACCAAGAGGAGCATCAGAGTTGAGAGAGTTGGAGTAGAGTAAATTCAAAAGCGCTGGAGAAGAAGACTTCGTTGAAGAAATGTAGAAGCTTCATAATCAGATAAAAAAGTAGTTGCAAAACAACATCAGAGAATATAAATGCACATTTGATCAGCATCAGAGAGAACTTCAATTTGAAGTGGGATATCAAGTTTTGGAACATATTAGGTAGGAAAGATTCTCAAGGGGAACATATAACAAACTAAAGTTGAAGAAGATAGGACCATGCAAGATCCTAAGGAAATTTGATGCAAATTATTATGAGATAGAACTTCCAGAGGATGTGGGTATATTACGCATATTCAACATTTCAGACCTGTATCCTTATAGGGAATATGGCACCAAAGGATCAAAAGATCAGAAAGAGATCCAGTGGGAGAAGCATATGCCTATAACAGAAAATCCAGAGATGGAGGAGATCATAGATCGAAGAATTGGAAAAAGAACCAGAAGGAAGAAGTATTTTAAGTATTTGATAAAGTGGAAAGGACACCCAATAGAAGATGCCAGTTGGGTAAATAAAGAAGATATTCAAAAGCATGAAAATTCAGTGTAGGAGCTCATGGGAAGGAGTCCATGAATTTTTGTCCAAAGGGGTATGATGCAGGAGCATAATCATCAAAGAACAAGTGGAGGAAAACTCAGTGCCCTAGCGTGAATTTTGAAGTGATTTTGAATTAAGATGGCATGTCATGCAAATATATTTAAAAGATTGTGATTAAATAAGATCTTAAATGTTTAGAGGTTGAACCATTGTGTGAGATCGATGGAGATTGTAATCCCTTTAATGTAGTAGATAACAGTACAGATTTGAAGCATTCTCTCTTATCTGTCTTTACCAATAATTTATTGTAATAAGACTTAGCATTTGAAAGCTTTTAATTTGATAGGATAACACTAAGGTAGTCGGAGGGAAAAACTCTATGAGCTCTTTTTGTATAAATAAATGTATTGTTTCCCAAATAAGGTTGTTGAAGTTCATCGCTGAAAGCTATTACATAGAGTTGTTGAAGATTATTGTAGTTGAAGACTGTTGAAGCTTATTGAGTTGTAAGAGCCCATGTACATATCATTTGAATGAATATAACAGAGAAGCATTGTTCCAAATGTTTGGTGTTGTTTTTACTATGTCTATCTAAATGAATGGTAGGCTTTTTGTTTAATTGCAATTCTCTTTTATTACTTGTTCTTATGTTATGAATACTTTACATGGTTGAATGTATGAATCTGTGAGGATTAAATAAGTTTCAATTGTTTCTCTTCTACGAGTCCGTGCAAGGAGTGCATAGTGTCCATAAGTTGTGCATTGACAGAGTCTATTTCAATTAAGAAGCTCATAAGAGATAACGTGAAGCTTTTGTTTGCAAGGAGTGCATAGTGTTTGCAAGGTGTGCATGGACAAAGTCTGTTTTGACTCAGAATCTCAGGAGAGATAACGTGAAGTTTTATTTCAAGAGTGCAAAGGGCCATGCAAGGTGTGTGTAGGAAGAAACACACTCAGCATTATATTGTTCAGGAGGAACAATCGAATCATGTAAGAACTGTTGCAAGGAGTACACAATATCCCACAAAGTGATTAAGTGAAAGAAACCTATTGTTGGGTGTGCACAGGGTTGATATTCGACTAAGTGTCGAAGAAATATTCTGATAAATTTAGAAGTCTCGAGGAGGGACAAGCTCAGGAGAGATAGCAGGTGGAAATTCTTCAGTAGGGAGGAGCCCACTGAAAATTTCCTGATCAATGAGTAAGATCCACTCGAAGGAGTTGGGATATTTCTATATCGCGAGATCGGGGGAAGTTGCGTGGAGGATAACCTTAAGGTCCTTTGGCACTTTGTGTATTCGGAGGTTTGGAAGTGTTTAAGGAGCGAGATCACCAATGTATCAAGGAGCAAAGTGAAATCCTAGCCGTCGGTATCAAGAGGGATACGTGGAAGAAGACCAGAGAGTCCAGGACATTGGTGTGGAACAAAGAGCTAGTGTCGTGAAGTCGTGAAAACCAAAGAGATCTGGACCGTTGGATCTGGAAGGACACGTGGTGGAGATCCGCATGTTTCGGAAGAAGAGCACTTCAGAGAAAAGTGTATGTGGAGTGTACAAACTTTCGATGATGAAGTCGTGAAGGGTATGAAGCTGAGGTCATATCCCATGGTAATATTAAAGAATAGCCTAGAAGAGGAGCTAGCGCTCGACACTCCGTGTTACCAGAAGAACCAGAGAAGGCGTATGCGTGGAGTCAAGCCTACGTGGGTAACAACAAGGGACCCGTGTAAATTAATTGTAGGGTCCAGCAGAAGCCCGAAGAGTTAATTTAGCTCAGTGAATTGAAGATCCTTGACTGGGAGGTCGTAGAACCCCGAGGAGAGAAGGNGGGGGGGATGCATCAGTATCCCACGGGCCTGAGAATCCGCTTCTTCAGTCCATCTCCCAAGCTAATCAGGTACAGATACATGAATGGGTATGGATACAGGTATAAGTATAGTGACAGGAAGGTACAAAGGACAACTGAATGAGTGAGTGAATGATCATGGAATGAATTAATGGATGGGAAAATGAGCTAAGTCCAAACTATATGTATGCATTTTCCCAACTTGAAAGTTGTCATGTTGAGAGCTACCTTGGCCCACTTGTCCCCATCCTTATAACTTAGGATAAAATAATTATCCATACTTTATACTTTAAGGAATATTAATATAATATTCCTTTTTTGCTTAAGCTCCCTAGCTTAGTACCTTATCCTTAACTTTTATCCCCCCACTTTCCCCAACTAGTGGATTTTATTCCCCCATATGCTTTTATCTTGGTCGGTCTACATGTAGAGATGTATTTTATATTAATGATAAGACATATACAAAAATAGGCTCATTGGCCTTTAGCATCTAGGCTCTCTAGCCTAATTCAAAAAATAAGCCTCCTAGCTTATAATAACTGGCTCACTAGCCTATAAAATACAACATATACACAATGCTCCCTGGCCTCAAAATTGCGCGCACTTAAGTTTGTTGCGTGAAGTATCCTGGAATGTGCACACTTCATCATTTTAGTGCACAATACATGTGTGCAATATACCATGGAAGGTGCATACAAAAAATGATATCAAATAGCTCACCAACTTAAGTACATTTTCATTTACATTTACAATTGGGTTTGACCTAGGGGCATTCCAATAACAACTGCAAAAAATATGCTTTGAAATTGCTTGAAAAAGACAAGAAAAGGTAGCTTTAACTAGGCAGAATGATAATTAATTGTTGCAAGAAAATTTGGCAATGTCTAGCTAGCATTGAATGTCACCTTTTGAAAATAATTTTATGCAGTTAGATGGATATATAATTATTTTGCAACGACAACAAATTCTAGTGCTCAAAATTGCAAGGAAACACCATGTAAACATAGCATTTGTCCAGTAGATTGATTGGAAATTGTCACTAGCAATTTCAGGATGATCTAGGTGCAAATTTTGTAGGTAAATGCAACAAAATAACATGAATTAGTATTGTTGTAGTAGTGATTTGCAACAACAACAAGTTATCTAAGGGTTTAGTCTAGTTTAGGGTTAGTAAAAGTTAGCAAAGGCTTCAAGGAGTAAGGTTTGAGTGTTTGTTTGATCAATCATTGACTATGATGAGTAGGCTAGTGCCTCTTAGGGTTTATGGAGTCAACAATAGCAATGGAAAAACTTGGAGAAAAGTATCATTGATAATACTTGTCAAAGGAGAAGGGATGGATGGAAGAGGTGTTAGCACTTCAAGGCCTCAAGCATCCAAATTCTAGAGACAAATTTGCTAGAGAGTAAGGGATCTTAGGCCCTAGCGAATCTTCCTTACATAGACTATTTAAAGAGTGTATGCAATAGGAAATTAGATAGAAGCTACTAGAGTGTGATCACTTTAGGGATCTAGTATCCACTTCTAACAAAGTGTACTTGAGAAATTTAGGCAAGTAGAAAACTATAGAGAGAAAGAAGTAACTTATTTTTCTCTCCTAGGCTTTTAAGCAAGCAATTTCATAATATTTAACATGAAACAAGTAAAATTTACCACAAGCATTCATTCACATAAACAAATTTCAGATTTTCTACTTGATTCACCAAGAATAATCAAGAAAAACCCTAGTTGAAGATCTTCCACCATAAAAAATGGCCAAGATACATCAAAATATTTCTCTCCAAGAATTTGCGCACTAGTTATTTCAGCTAATATCCCTTAAAGAGGGCATAAATTTGAGTCCACACTAAGTGTGTGATGAGTGATGATGAAACTTTAGAGTACTTTCTCTCTATTTATACAATATCAATGACCTTTAATTAAATTTAGGTCAAATAAAGGCTAACCTGACCAAATTACATCAAAAATCCATTTTTTTACATAAATTAAATAATTAACCCGTAAATCATATCTAAGGGTGACATCATGACCTTCTAGGGTGATGTTGGGTCCCTAAGGTGAAACATTGGGCTCCTGATGCAGAACACTTGGCCTCCAAAGGCCCTGGATGATTCCCACAGGTTCCAACCAGATAAAAAATGCCCTCAATATGAAATCCCTAGCTCTGGATGAAAGCCAGGGTCATAATGATGATTTCATGGGATTTCAAAGGTCAATGTCCAGGTGGAAGAGCAAGATCCCCCTGAGTCTAGGTCTGTTAGAGTGTCTCCAAGGGAAACATCCTTGTGTCTTCCTGGATCAAGTCTTTGATGTATCCTTGTCATTGGTTGGGTTTACAACATCCATCTATGGGATTTCAGCCCCAAGGAGGTTTGAGCTAATAATTCTGCCATGTGAACTTGTCCACTGAGCAAAGTCTCGTAGCAACAAAAAGTACGCCCTCCTAGGGTTCAAAAGTCATAGGGATCATAACATGTAAATCACAACTAATAATTAAATTACCCAAACATGTGCATCAAACCCTTCTTTACCTAGACAAATGCTCAAAGACATTATGCAATTTAACAAGTCAGGTTTGGAGAAGGTCTTAGGGTGTCCTATTGGGCTAGTCCTCCTTAAGTCTGGGGTGTTTCCCAGGTGAGAACCAATATAGGTCATGTAAGTGTATGTGGGGTGGTGTGGGGTAAGTGTTTGGGAATGGGGTGTAGTGATAACAGGGAAATGTAGATCTTACCTGTGGGTGCCTTTGTAGACAGGGAGATGTACCTTGTCATAGATGCGATTTTTTTTCCTATCCCATTCAATTCCTTTTATTCTTAGCTTCATTTATTTTGATCTTTTTCTTTGATGCTTCAAGGGAAGAGTTGAGGGACACTATCCTGTCTTGGTGACCAGAGGTTATCGTGTTGTCAACAAGCATTTCATAAAGATGAGAAAGTTGGCTCATGATGAGACCCCCTTTCTCTTGGCTATGCCACCAAGAGCCACTACCCTGGTTTGGTGACCAGATAGATGGTAGTTTCATACCGCTACATGCTCATGGTCATAATAGGCCGACTCATGATGAGACCTCCCATCCACCAACTAATNTTTTTTTTCTTGTGGGTTCCCTTTTCTTACTGAGAATTGTTTTACTACTTTCTCTAGAATCCCTAGGCGAAGAATCTCAAAGGTTTCAATTTTGGATTTTAACTCTTTCCAGCTACTTTTACCCTCTAGGACTTTAGCCCCTTCTTCCCACAAGTCAAGGTACAACCCTTCCTATTGTGGCAAATCCCAATGCCTGAACAAAGGTAGGGGGGAAATGAGAGGAATAAAGATGGAGGGAATGGGCAATGACCTTTTATGGAATCACCCAGTGGCAACCCATCCTAAAGGGAGATCAACTTACTAGGGAATCATGTCACCCTTCTAGGTATGAACAAGTTAAAGAGCATAATTTCCAAACAAACATTATGAAATGAAGGAGAATTCAATGCAACATATTCAAGTGCTTCAATAATTGGAGTGACACATACTATGATACATAGACCCATTACCTCACGGAGAAAGACTTACTGCTACTTCAGGATCAGGATGGTGAGATGGATATTGTTGTTGCTAATAAATGGACTGCACTGAAGAAAAGAGGGGCCCTCTGGGGCCATGCTCAATTCATCTGGCCCTCAACACTCCATGTCTAGGACCTATGGGCCTCGAGCCATGATATCCTTTGTTATCCCTAGGGTAGGGGATAACATCTGGCTCCAACTTGGGGAAATGTTCTCACTGTAAAGTGCATGAGAACCTCAACATATTTGGTATGAGCTGTGCCTACTAGATCTCAACAAAATGCATCAGTAGTCCTTAGGGTGGTGATATCACCCCTTGTTCATATATGATATAATAAAATAAAGAGCATCATAAGCATGCATATATACATAATGGAGAAAAACAATACAAAAGTGAAACTATAACTATGCTATCATGATATTCAAATGGTATATACAATGGATGCAAATGCCTACCTACCTCTACTTATGTGTTGGTTGAATGCTAGGTGTAGTCAAATAACTAGTGAAACCATCCTAGCAATATCTCATAATACATGCATATGTGCTTCATCATAAACCAAAACAATGACAAGTCAAGCATAAAAATAACATGAGTTAGAACATGTATCACATCATCATAAATCGTAAAGTCTAGATCATGGAGGCAAGAGGGAGGGAATAAATTATGCCATGTCACACTTCTAGTAAAATTCTCAATCCATCTTAGAAATGGATCATGAAAAATAAAAGGCTCAAAAGACTGCCTCAAAGAGTCTGAAGGTTGGCTACCTTGGATTCCATCACACCCTGAGGTATGGGAAGGGAATAGCAAGAATCTATAGGATGATTGACAATTTCTTAAGGGAAGGCTGAAAGAATGAGATAATAGACCTCTTCTTAAGGTATTAAACCTACCCTTGAATTATAAAAGAAGGCTCTGCCCTAGAGAAAACTTGGGACAAGGGACATGTTTCACAACTGCATCCTTAGTGACTCAACAAAGCAAAGTAATCGAAGGGGGATCGAAAACCTTTTTACAAGTATCTTTATTTAGGAAAGCAAAGTACTTACCCTTATCAATATATGAGTACAACTGTGGTTTATAATCTTGTTCGTAGTATAAATCCAATTGCTCAAAGGTATATCATCAAAATCCTAAAGGTTGACCGAAAATCATCATGAAAACATAACACCAGGTCATCCTTGGGTGCTTGGAAAATGTCTATAACTATAACATTTATTTGTTTCTATATGTTAGAATTATTGGTAACTTTATATGATAGTTGTAGAGGAAACTTTTGGAAATTATCCTCAATATTGTAAATAGGGTCGCCATCATAGCCAATCACATCCCTTTTACATTTTGTGACATGTATGAACTTGTCAATATTATCAACCATGTTATTTCCTTCATCATAACATGAAGGTATTAAAGCATACAAAGGATCCTTCAACACTTATTTTCTTTCCAAATCACAAAATAAGGCATCGTCAAAATCTTGGAAAGGGAAACAACTCACCATATTCACTTCTTCATGTGCAGGAGCGTCGAGTATTTGGATAACTTCATCAAATGGAGGAGTAATCATCAGTGTCTCATCTTCTTGTCTTTCCCTTACATCCTCAACTTCATGATATATATGGTCTAACTCATCCAAGGGTTCCCTTTCTTCTTCACCTTCTGAATCATAGAATAAAGTATCATCAAAAACCTGAAAAGGAAAATGAATAACCTAACCCTCTTCTTATTGTGTGGGATGAAAAGGATTTGGGATGGCTTCATCAGAGGGAGGAGCACACATTAATACTTCATCATAATGTTTAATATCTTTAGGCTCTCACTCTTCAACTAGGTCCTCATTATCCTTGCTAGAGGCATGAGTAAATTCTTGTTCTTCCCCATGGGATTGATAACCTTCATCAAGATTCCTCTCCTCATCCTTTTGTTGATCAATGTCTTGCCCCAAATAATTTGGGGTTTCTTCAATAGAGGTCTCAAGGGAAGGTATTCTTTGGGAATATCTCGGGTATCTTTGAGCTCAAAAATACTTACTTATGGAACAAAGGATTGTTTTTCCTCGGATGAGGAGATGTTGTCTTCGACTTCTATGGCCATGTCATAAACTTCTTGAATTGTTCTAGGAGCTTTATCTCTAATAGGGAAACCTATTTTTCCTATAAAGGATTTGGTGTAAATAAAAATAATAAAGTCATTTGATGGGTGATGGCTTGCTGGGATCTATTGTATTATCCTCTTAAATCTATCATGAAATTCCCTAACAGTTTCATTCTCATTCTTATTTATGTCATTAAATTTGTTTAGAAAAACCAAAGGATCCCATATCTCAAGGAAAACTTCTTGTGATTGATCCATGGATGTAATATTGGCATCATGGAGGCCATCATACCATATCCTAGAATTATTATGAAGGCTAGCAGAGAAACGTTGCATTGCCAAGTCTTCAGCATCATCACTAATAGGGTGAAGTTGAAAGAAAGAATAAAATCTACGCATATGGTTCTCAGCATTATCTTCATCACTATTAGTGAATTTAGGGAGCCATTTTACATAGCTTAGAGGCATTCGTCGAGGATAGCCTGGTATTTTACTCATATCCAAGGGTTTAAAATTACCCAGGTCCCATTTATAAGCCATGGTTGACTTTGTCATTAGTGGAGTCACTAGATAATCCTTCTAGGGATCATCAAATGGAAAAGAGCGAATCACCCTCAGTGGAGTCGCCAGGTAAGCTTTGTGAAGTAAAGGATTTGGATAAAGGCTTATCGAAAAAGTGTTGTTCGAGGAAAATTGAATCGATGTTCCCCTAAAATGGCACCAATATGTTATCGCACAATCTGTACTTGCCCAAATCCCAACGAAAGTGAAGGTAATATTGGCGTAAGAGGGGGTGACCTATCACTATCAACTTAATAGGAAACCCCTTTCTATTTATCAGTGTATCAAAGTTACCCCAGGGGAGAAATCCCAAGTGACCTAAAGGGATGATAAGACTAAGGAAATGGTGCAATAAAATCCCCCTCTCATTGGTCACTCAGTTCAAAAGGTTCTTAAGGTCTTTAAGAGATGAAGAAATGGTGAAAATGGAGTGTACCTTCCTAGAACAAGACAACAAACAAAATATGGCAGCTTTCAAGTACAAAATATGATGTTAGTGCTTCTTAAGACCATGAACCTTCAAAAAATAGGCTAGATGATATAAAGTTGCAGCAATGTAACAATTTAAAATAGCAATAAGTATTTTGTAACAATTGCAAAAAATATGCCTTGAAATTGCTTGAAAAAGACAAGAAAATATAGATTTAACTAGGAAGAATGATAATTAATTGTCACAAGCAAGTTTGGAAATGTCTAGATAGCATTGAATGTCACTTTTTGCAAAGAATTTGCTGCAGTTATATGGTTGTAGCAATATTTTGCAACAACAACAAATTCTAGTGCTCAAAATTGCAAGGAAACACCATGTGAACTTAGCATTTGTCTAGTAGATTCATTGGAAATTGTCACAAGGAATTTGAGGATGATCTAGGTGCAAGTTTTGTAGGTAAATGCAACAAATTAACATGAATTAGTATGATTGTAGAAGTGATTTGCAACAACAAAAATTTATCTAAGGAATTAGTCTAGTTTAGGGTTATTAAAAGTTAGAAAAGGCTTCAAGGAAGAAGGTTTGAGTGTTTGTTTGATCAATCATTTACTTTGATGAGTAGACTAGTGCCTCTTAGGGTTTATGGAGTCAACAATAACAACTAAAAAACTTGGAGACAAATAGAAATGATAATACTTGTCAAAGGAGAAGGGATGGATGGAAGAGGTGTTGGCACATTAAGGCCTCAAGCATCCAAATCCTAGAGACAACTTTGCTATAGAGTAAGGGATCTTAGGCCCTAGTGAAACGTCCTTAGACTATTTAATGAGTGTGTGCAATAGGAAATTAGAGAGAAGTTGTAATGTCCCCCACCTCTTAGAGAGGTAATCAGGAGACTCAGTGGCCTGGGCACCCCCACTAGGTCATAGTCTCACACTGAAGGGGGGAAAAAGTCAAGAAGTTAAAAGTTATATTTTTAAGTGACTTAAGAAAGGAAAAGGAAAGGAGTAAAAGATAACTCAACAGAAGAATAGAAGATTAACCCTGGGAGTTAACCTAACTCAACAGAGAATTAGAAGGAAAAGTATAAGTAAGAGGCTGGGGGCACCTATTAGGCATTCTGGTTTTGAATTAGCATTTTCTATTGCTCTTGAGCATTTAGTTTGGGGGTTTGCTGTACAAACCCTTGTGAGCAACTCAATGGTGAAATATCCACTCACCTTGTTCCGCAGCTTGGTCTTGAGGATGAAAGACTCCTCCACACCATTCTAGTATCAGTACATCTCCATCTAGTGCTTCAGAAGGGGCAAGACCATCAGTTTGAGGGATTTTCTGGAGGGTTATCATCATTCTACATTTGTCTGCAGATTGGGATGTCTTGGAGCCATAGGGGACGTCTTGTAATTCAGTAAAACTTAGATCTAGGGAGATCTGCTTGAGATCTGAGTCTGAAACTTCTCCCATGGGATTCTTATAGCCCGATCTATATTCTTGGATAGTTTCAAAGCATTTGGAGGCCTCCTTCATCAGGGTCGAACCAGCTAGGGTTTCAGTCATCCAATGGAGCACCCCATTCAGTGGGAAATTCAGATCTACGGAGATTGAGACGGATCTTGGAGATTCCGGCACCTAGGTTATTCTTACCATCACCCGATCTATCAATTGGCATATTTCTTAGGGTGATTGGACACTTTTGGCAGCAGGGCTGAGTTATTGAGGGTTTC
>SNQJ01S0181206.1:4088-19300 GCA_010110895.2 Picea sitchensis
ATTCTGGTTAAATGCATGTGGTTATAATTCCTGTATCAATTATGTAAACATTCATGTATAGAATGGTAATTGAGGGGTTTGGAAAACCTGGGTAGTGAATTGGTACACTACAAATTGGTATGTGTACAAAAGGGGACACTACACAGCTAAATGCCATGATTTTCCTCTTTTTGACCTCGCTGGACTACCTCAATGTATTCGAGTCTCTCTACCGCTTGTTGTGCCTTTTTGTGCCACCTCTCCATTTCTTTGCATGTTGTGAGTGCCATGAGAGTATCCTCCTGGAACTCGACTATGTTCTCGGTTAACAGGTGCCTTTCCTTCCTGAAATCGTTATAAACTCCGTTGAACTCACCCTTTAGATACACAGTGGCCTGTGTATCTCCTTTATAGTATTTGACAAGATGATGCAGGTGTTCGCACTTTTTCAGGGTGTCGGCTAGTTCCTTTTCATCTCTTATAGCTCTATCCTGAGCGACATCTGAGAGGGATTTTCCTATGCCGATCAGTTCAGACGTGCGAGCGTCTCCAGTGTTGATTAAGTTCTCTTCTGTGGTAACCATGATGGATTGATCCAAAGTGATCCTTCACCTTTTAGTGGTCCTTTGAACGATGGTCTTCCTCTTTTGATCGTAGGAGATCGCATAGATGTCGGCTACTTCGTCTACCGATTCTGGTATCTGTTGATCTCCCCATGTCAGGTTGTTTCTCAGGCTACCCGCAGTGTATATTTTTTCAGGAGTGGGCTCTCGAACTTCTTCGCTCTATTTTGTAGATCTGACCTCTACTTGTTTCTCATCGGGCTTTTGAATATTGGGCATAATGGAGGCATCAGGTACAGACTCATTTCTTACTTGTCTTTGGCTGTAGAACTGTCGATTTCCTTTTGTGGTGGTTTGTCACTTGAACCTACTTCTGCTTCCTATTTGTCGGACTCTCCTATGTCGGGGACACCTTCAGACCCTGTTTCCTTTTGTAAGACCTGCTTGTCTTCGGCCTCGGGCTTAGGGGAAGCGGTTTTCTCGGGGCATTCCTCCTCTTGGACATGTACTGGGGAGCCATGAGATGGCTCCAAATTTTCATCATCACTGTATACCTATATAAGTTTGCTCAGGGGATTAGGCACTTGTGTTTCTATCGACACCCGACCTATATTTGCAGGAATTCTTTCGCCTTCCTGAGAGTTGACTGACATCATTGGGGATCCAGGGTTATTTGAGAAGTTGGTGTTATTGGGATTTAAGGAGCCGGGGCCAATTGACTCCGTCGGGACACTTTGGACGGTAGTTGAAATCGCAGGACTTACAATAAGCTGTGGGTTATTCTGCATTTGTCTTATTAGCAACTGAATTTGTTGGTAGAAGAGTTCTTCCATATCTGGTGTAGTTTGACCTTCAGGGGAATCCCTGATGTGTATCGGGGATTCCCGGTTGACTCCCGCGACTTCAATGTCTCCTTGGGGATCACTTATCCCTTCATCCAATTCATATGATGCTGCTCCTTGACGGGTCCTGCCGATCTCTTGAATTGTTTGCTCCAAAAATGTTGCATGTTGTTCGTAGCTCATAGCTCTAAACTTGGTTCCTCGAGGATCAACTTTCCTAGACGCCACCACATTCCAGTCTTGAGTGTTCTCAGTAAAAATTCCATCCTAGAACTGGTCATGGGCATAGGTCCAACATGATAATACCTGTGACGCATGCTATAAGACCAATCCCTTGGGATCGTGTTTGCGAAATTGGTCAGTTTGGAACCGAAATTCTAATTGACCTAACCCATGTTGTTTAGCATGCTTGGTATATTTGACCATGCATAAGCCAATATGAAACCCATATGGTATGAAAGCCCGCTTCTTGTCTTTTACTAAAGTTGCATTGTATCCTTGCAAAATGGTTTGATAGCAAATTTCCCCTAACACTAGCCAGTTGGGAACATAAATGGGTCATAAGTGGGGTTCCTCTGTGCTGACGAAAACCCTGATGTAGGTTTCTCGTTCATCTAAATACCAGTGGCCAATTTTGGCTATAACCTTATTTGCTTCATTTGACAATCTGGGGCATTCTTTCCTGAAGAGAAAGAAGTAAATGCATGAACTAAACTGATCACAGATAACAACATAGGATTTCTTGTACCTATTTTCCCATAGGATGTTGAAGTATACATGGACCGTGAGCTTCGAAGAGTGCCAATTCAGGTTCATCTTAGCAAAAGTGTTCCTAGCACAGATGAAATCCAGTAGATACGAGGCCATGTAGAAGGCAGGGGTATCTCTCTCCTTCAACACCTGAGCCTGTATTATGCAGGTGCTCAACTATTTGGAGATGATGGCACACCAATTGAATCCTGTGCCTGAAATGGCGACTATAAAAGCTAGAGGCATCCAAGCCTCTGAAAATCGGGAGCAGTCCTTCTCCCCATGTAACCTGCAGAGTAGAGCCATGAGATATATGTATGGTTCCCTGAGATTGGTTGTTGGGTACCAGCCAACAGTCTGGTTCATGAATTTTTTGTCTTCTCTCCACCAAGACGCCATGATTTTGCTGGTATTGTGTGACACATAGAAACTTAGGATGAAATCAGTGCTCAGTTTTAGCTCAGAATCTCTTAGCTTATAGTAACATTGAACCTCTGATGGCAGGAAGACCTCAATGCATTCGTCGTTATCATCATTAATCAAACATTTTTGGGCATCAACGTGGTCAATGATCCACTTCAGGAGCTCAATGCAAGGAAAGACCGGAAATCGTCTTTGCCACCATGTGCAGATAAGCCTTTGCATATGTTGGGGAGGACCTCGTCGTCGAGCTTCCTTGTATTAGGATAGCTATGCAAGGTATATTCAAGGGGTTCTTCCTTCTTGATTTTCCTGAAAACTTATTCCCAGCAAGGAAATGCCATCTTGGCTCCAATACTTGCCTCCATGTCTCCAAAACCTGGGGGCTGGACAAAGGGCTCCTTGGTGATTGTCTTAATGAAGGAAACTGGCTTGGGAGTGAATTCTAATTGTCTCACAACTGCTGGGGAGGATCCTTCTCCTACTTCTGATTCTTGCAGCTTAGGGGCTCTCGACGATTTCCTGGTGGAAGGATTCTTCAGAGGCATTGTTCCTCCAATTTAAAATGACTTTTGAACATGTGTACAGAGTAGCGTTGGGTGCGGACATATAACAATGAAATGTATGAAAACCATTAGCGGATACATACCTGTAATGCTTGCTAAGATAATTGCTTAATACTCACTGAACTTTGGGCGTTTCTTCCAGGTTGTTGGCTTCACTCTTCCGTTTGTTCTAAATTTCTTGTTGTGCAGAATGGGACCATGCACAATGAATCAAACATGATATAACTGGAGAGGTACTACTAGTCATATCAATCAGTTAATACAACTAATAAATGTAAATTCAAAATAAATTACCCTCAAATTTCTGCAGATAAACCTTAACTGGTTGACGACGGAGGCGCGGAAGAAGATGCATTGTATCGGTGGGTTTAACGAATCGTTTTGATTCGTGCACAAATTAGTAAATAATGCGCGATCTACGAATTAATTACCAACTTTGAATGTGGCGTATTTGACACATATAGAGGTAAAATGTCTTGTCGTGTCACATCACCCCGACGTAGGGATCGGGGATCGCCTACTATCTGAGTGCATACTTATATTGATATCTTCTTGATAGAGACTCTGACACTGATGATATCGGGGTTGGTAATTAGGGGAAAAAAGGGTATGCAACTTCTCGACGGGCCTTCACTTTATGATCCTTTATCGTTGAAAATTGTTTTGGGCATCGACAGTCGGCGATGTTTACTCCTTACCTCTGCGCAGTTCTTACTATTACATTTTTCTGTGGAAACCGAATGGATTGGTCTTCAGTGAAATCCTTCCTGGGGTTGTTCATAGGGAAGAAACTCTTTCATCAATCGACACTGATGAAGTTCAGTACTCGGCTACTTTGACTTTCCAAATGATTTTCGCCACCTTACAACTTTTATCGATGTCGAACCTTTGAAGCGCATTGGGGAAACTTCCGGGTCGCTGATTCCTTGGGTGGGTGTCAAGTCCCCTTTATGGTTAAGCTGGCTCTTTGTTACAATTTCAAGTAGACTTTAATTGGTTCATTCAAGAAACATCTAAGATAAGCGAAGGTATCAGTTTCATAACTGAAGTGAAGTCAGTCGATGCAAAAGATTGAGTGGTACCCAAAAAAGAAGAAAAGCCATAGAACTTTTTTAGGGTGTGTTGAGTGCTCAACAGTAGGTTGTTGTAATCATGGAAATGGTGAATTACCAAGGGAATACGTTAGAATAACTAAGGAAGGAAAATGTTTTCTCAAAAAAATTATGATTGATCTATTGAATTTTCAAAACATGGCATGGGTTCTAGTGCATTTATTTGTTGGGTCTATTATCCCCCCATGCCTAGAGGTAACTAGAGGAGATCATGTCTCATGGCCCACAATGAATACAATAGTCCTGATTATGATGATGATCAACATGTCCACTCATGGCATCCCATCAACCCCCTTCATATGCTTCTTTCACTCTTGATCAACAAAGCTCATCACATCCAATCAACACAATATTTGGGAGATTGTAATCCAGTCTCACCACGAGCTACATTAGTCCTTATTTCATATAGAGTGTTGTTCTTAATATACTAGGCATGTGAATGAGGATCATTGATTGAAGTTGGAAAATGAATCATAAGCTCAAGAAGTTATGCTTATTTCCTTGTTTCACCTTGGTGGTCGTCATTTGTACTCTAGTCCCATGTTGTCACCCCCAAGGAAAAGGGGTATTACTAGGGGAGCCTCACAAGGGTACCATTTTGTTTCCCCACCATAATTAACACTTACCATCTTGGGGCCTGTCACAATGTACTAAACTTTAGTAATGGGTCATGGTTCATTCTCTCATGAGAAGAGGGGCTAAAGGTCCAGAGGTTGATAGTAACTGTTAGTAAAAAATAATGAAGAAAGAATGATGTTAAAGAAAGAAAAGGAATAATAACAAGTACTTTTTTAATCTGATCCATACTTGAGCTCTACCCTTTCCATGTTTTCCCCAGTCCCAAGGCAATAAATGTTAATGATTGAAACCTTATAAAGGGGACTTGAAAATTAATAAAAGGTAGCTCAAGGGGTTGGAAAAACATAGCCCTTGGAAAGTGTTAACTCAAGATAAAGTGCACCTTCCACAAATATGCTAATATAAATGGACCAAATGACTCCATAATCCATGAAGTAATCCCTTGGGAGGCTTGATGTCACCACACGTGTGACCTTATGATGTATTTTTTGCATGATTTATCATTGTAGAGGCTATTTTGAGGGGTCGGTCCCACTTCTAACATGGATTATTGTTGTTTTACTCAATTATGTGGACAAATAGTGCTTGGTTACCTCATATAAATAGAAGCACTCAATGTTTTTTTATAATTACTCACACTTGTGAGATACACCTATACTCATCTTCTCTCTTCTTTTTTTTGCTAGGAGTACTTGTGTGCACCACTTAAAGGAGTGTTTTATTGGATGCTTGTCTCTTGTTTATGATTGGATGGTGAATTAGGGTTTCCTCATGCATGTGATTGGCCTAGTAAGTCTTCTTTGATCAATTTTATCTTTGGTAAATTCTCTTTTAGAGGGTTAATAATTTCATGTACTTTGTATGCTTCAAACCTAGGAGGGATTAAGAGGCTTTATCCCCAACCCTACTTTCAATTATTATTAATTATTGAAGCACTAAGACTTTATTTTAGGGCTTAAGAGGATTAATACCCTAAGGTTATTGTTTTGGATAGTTCAAGTCTCAGGGATTAAGAGGCTTTATCCTCCTAGGTTTTGACCTAGTTCAATTAAATCTTCTTTCTGGAGGTTAGAGAAAAAATGGCACCTAGGGTTTATGAGGTTGTATTCCCTAGGTTTTTTTTTTAAGAAGTTGGGTTAGGATTTATGAGGCTATATTCCCTAAATTCCTCTTCATCTCTCTTGCACCTAGAAATTTTCATGGTGTGTTACTTGATTCCATTTCCCAAGAAAGAGAAACAACACTATTCTAGTTGACTGCAAGTGATGGTTGAAACCCTAGTTTAAATTAAACACTCTCTCTCTCAAAACTTTCTCTTAACTTGGATTTATGACATCATTAGAAAGATAATTATACTCTAACTCTTTGAATATTCATTGATTTTGTTGCTTCTGTCATAAATTGAATTCTATGACGATTAGGGCTGCAATTTATTGATGATGACTACTTAATGTTGTGGCTAAAATTACTTAGAAAATTGGTTTGGCAATTGGATATTGTCCCCCTTTTTTAAGCTTAAATTTGAGAGTCAATTGCTAATTTTCTTGGTTGTTTTTCTCGTTGTTGTTATAAATCATTCATTGCTGATATAAACTAGTTTACTGCTGCAAATTTACAAAAAAAAATAGTTTAAGTTGATAACTAGTGTCTAAAGGTAAATGTAATGCTATATAACTTGATAATTGATCAATATATGCATTGGAAATATTGTTTAATACATTTTTCCAAATTACCTTACACAACCATCTTTATCCTTCAGCTAATTAAAATCCAACCTATCACATATAAGTGACCAAGATATGGGGTTGTAGGCTTGGTTAATCTTGCTACTTGATCCCTTGATGTCACTAGGGAATCCTCTCTTGTGTTGGGCCTCTCTCCTTCACTAAAATGATGGAATTTTCTTCTTAGGTGATAGTGGTAGATACCTCCAATTATTACACAAGATTGGGATCTTGTGGAAGGAGTTGCACAAGTACACACCATGTGATAACAGGGTAAATTGTAGAGGAGGGAGAAATAATGCAGCTACATTTCTCTATGACATGCATGGATAAAGTTGGTTAGAACCATGTGGATGCAAAGCTTAAACTTTCACAATTTCATATTTTAATGTTATTTAAAGTATGCTTGTTGCTAGGAGTATATGTTATAATATATACATGCATAATTCTCTTGAAATGGCATACTAGTTTAGTTAGTGAAGAATTATGTAGGAAGGATTCATTTTTTCTTTAGAACAATCTTATATCATCTATTTTGAAAAATTGATGTATTAGACCATTGACCAATGAGGATATATCTTTTTTCTAATATAAATACAAAATTGTTTCTATTAACAAAAAAAAATCGCATCCAATCTCCACTCTAATTATTAGCAACTGGTTTTACCTCCTAGGTAGTCCATATTCAAACATGATATAATTAGGTCTTTCATGACCCCTTTATCAATTCTTATGGCATCATGCTATGCATCCTTTATTACCTAGCCACCTTCATTGATGCAATTAATGTACTAAAACAACAAATATAGTTCACAAAATTCAATTAGAATGAAGTGTATTCAACATATTAATCATATGCAAATCAGATTTATTAAAATGTTCCTCATCAAGTAGATTCAAATGGATTAGAATCAATAAAATTCAAATTCAAATCTATCATAGCAAGTAGATTCAAATATGATCACACATTATCATAACAATTAGCTTTTAACTAGTTGACAATTGTTCTTCTCTTCTCATGGGATTTTTTCCATTGCTTATATTTGGAATTGTTTTCCATATAGTTGTCCCACTCAACAAAGTCACAAATATCATTAGTTTCAAAGAAATACTTTCTAATTACAACATTTATAGGAAAATTTTAAGAATGATAAGTCCTACCCAAGGTCTAATGGCACAATGTAATTCCCATTGGTGGTACTCTTCTACCTTTCAATAAGAGTGATTAACCAAGGTCGTTTTTATGCAATAATTGAACATTATCAAGGAAATTCAATTCTCATATCAATCTCCTATGTCAAGTAGAGGATTAATCAAAATTGGCACCTTAAATTACTCTTTCACATCTAAAGGGATTACTAGTCTGTCTACATTAGCATTTCAATGATTTAGTTACAATTCACACAAATTCAACTTAGAATTAAGATCATTCTATTTTATGAAATTTCACAATTAGTCACATGAAAAGTTTCAAAGGTATAATCATATGTATGTTCTCTTTCATATTGCATCCAATAACAAGAGGACACATGTCTTATATCATGTCATACATAACACTCTTGCACACTTTCTATATGAGTATTTCATACTAGCTCATTCTAAAGAGTGACATAGAACCCACTCAAAGCTATCATTTAATGTACAACATAACATAACCTCCAAGATGAAGACAACTAAGTACTGATGGAATTACCCAAAACATAACAAGTTTAATTTCTTGTTCCATAGTCAAATCCATTCATGCATTCATATCAATAGACATGCATTCAAGTTAATAGACATATGTATTTATCTTCATGAATAACAACTTCACTTTATAGATTTATAAGCATAATAAAATTACTCATCCATATGCCTTGAGGGTGTTACCGCTATGTCTCATTAGTAATACAATACACCACCCAACATGCCTAGTTATTTTAACATCAATTAAACTCTTTCATAATAATTGTAAGACAATTTCATTTTAGCAGTTATTTACAACACCATCGGTGAAAAGTATCTTAAATTTTAAGGTTGACCATCTGAAGGACAAGGATAATACCTTTAAACCCATGAATTAAGAACCACATACAATGAAAAAGGATAAGTATTATCTATCAATAGGGTTCTTATCCTTCTAGGTGTTCGATCCATTAGAAAACAAACCATTGAACTTGGCAATCAATAATGAACAACATTTAAATTTTTTATATTTTCGAAATGGTGGACATAATTAAGTTTTGATGGTAGTATCAATGCATAAATTTAATCACTTGCATAAAAATTTATACACTTTCATAATGGTTATAAAACATTCTCCAATCAACAACTTCATACACTTTTGAGTATGGATAAAATAAATAGTTTCTTTATATTAAATATGAAATGTTTGTTACCTTAACATAGTACCAAAAACATTGTAATCCATTTCTCTTGAGCCCATGCATACCCTAGTGCTATAACCAATGGGTTTGATACCAATTTGTAATTTACATTCATATCAATAACAAAAGTAGGGTTTGTTGGTCTAAAATTTTCATTGATGACAAAATTATGTAAATCAAATTTACACAATATAAACCATTTTTAAAACCCTTCCTCTTAAATATAATAACAATGTTTGGCAATATAACTCACTAATGCACACTAGTCACTTTCAAGATTTCAAATAAATTATAAACTATCTTTAAAAAATGTTCTGCATGCATAATTTCCAAGATGATAACATTTATGAACTTATGACATTCCAAATCACCATAAGTATATTCATTTGTTTCACATATCAAATCCATCTCCGAAGTTCATCAAATAGACTCAACTTGATAATCACACGGAATCTCTTGATTATAGGGCTTATTCACCTTCGAGGATGATCTACAACCACTATAAAATTAAAATAAACATCTATGGAATATCTATAGAAAATGTTATATCTATAACAACCACTACATGCAATCCATAGAAATTGCTACAGGAAATCTATAACAACTACTACAAATACACAAAAATAGTATATATCTCTTAAAGTACAATCTAGGTATTTAATATTTTTAATGGATGTGTCCATATAAATTAAGGTTTCCATCTACCAAAAATCATGGTGGCCTAGAAACTATTTTTGATTTATAGATAAATCATTGTATACAACAACTACAGACATTTTGTAGAAATTTTTGTAAGTTTGATAAACAACCTATGTCTCTTAAAGTTTGATCTAGCTATTTGTTATTTTTGGTAGGTGTGTTCATTACAATGAAAGGCTTCCCTCTACAAAAATATATGTTAAATCATATCATGAATTTTTAGATACAACCAAATCATCGTATACCTAACTTTACATGCATACCCAAAAAACTCAAGGATTTTGTTTTTTCAAAGCTACAGGAATTTGCCAAATTGAACCATTGTTTGAGGGATGAGAAAGGAAAGTATTGTACATCGAATAATCATTCCAACTCATTCAAAATGGTGCATGATAAGGATATTCCTTTTAACACTATGAAAATGTTATAGGGAACATAACATTCACCTACAGTAAAAAGATTCTAGATGTTAAATTTTCATGTGGAAACATCTTAACAACCTAGTAGGTAAATTATTGAGATTCTTATTTTCACAATAATGAGGTCGTTGTACCCATCATTCTACAATATTAAGTACACTTATTGGTTCTTGGATAATTAAGAAAACTTCAATATTCTTATTGGTTCTTAGTAAAAAACATATCTATGAAAATCATTTAAACATAGATAATATCAAGTTCAGTATTTCCAAAGTTTCAAAACTAGACATTGTACTTGAATATGCCGAAGTATCATTTTTGTTGCTTTACAATGGCTCTCATAGGGTGTTTGCATATATAAGGCAACAATACCAACAAAAAATGAATACTAGGATGGGTATGACTCAAATATAAAAGGATAACAACTAAATGATTGTACAAAGTGGCATCTATTATTGGGTGTAATATAGGTGGCAACAATTTTGACTCCAAACTGGAAGGGAGAAGGGGTTGGTTTACGATATTCCATGTGAAATCAGTGAAGAAGGTCACATGCATACTTATACTGGGAAAGGTAAATTCCTTCCTTGGTTTGCAATACTTGGAAGCTTGGGAAATAATGCAAATAACCTAAGTGTGTCATTTCAAATTTGTTCTTAAGGTTAGAGTTCACATGGTTTAAAAGTTTGGGTCATTACTAGTGAGAATAAGGTCATTGACATAAAGAGAAAGTATTACGATATGGTTACCTACTTTCTTGGTACAGACACTAAGGTGAAAATCACATCTAGAAAATCACATCTAGACAAGTTTATGCTTCTTATAAATCCAAACACAATATAAAGGGCCCAATTCCTGTATTGTTTGTTGAAGATGAAACTGTTGTGAAAAAATATGTCAGGTGGGTAGAAAAAAGTGATACATTGGTGGGATTTTGTGGTAAGAAAGAAGAACATAAGTGTCAATCACATTTCTTGGTGAAATTTGGTGAGGGTGTTGCAGGATATGAGATTATTACAAATACTTAAGAATTGTGTGATTGGGCATTATGCACGTGTTGTTATTGCAAACCCTTTACATGACAAGATTCCTTGTTTGGTTATGGTTGTTCATCCAACATGAAATAGATTCAATGCGAATTTTTTTCATCAACAATGGGAAAAAATAGAAGACCTATGGAAGAAACACGTTGAATTTTTTTTGGGACATATTATTGGCCATTCCTCAGATGGAGATAGTAGAAGAAGACAACTTATGTTGAAGGACTATCATTCAACTACATGCATTAGATATCATATTCCTTGGGAAGGATGGAGGTTAACTGGGTTGTAAGATGATTTCAAAGTAACATGAATTCATGACCAATATTACATCCACAATGGCAAAAAGTTAGTGAATCCTTTGTTTAGAGGTAGACGAGATTTGAGAATTGGAAAAGAGGTGGTTAATTTTAACCATGTCAAAATGGTTTATAACACTTGTAAAGTGGATGATCACAAGCTTAAAATTGAAGATATAGAAAGGATTGATCGACAAAATTGGGGTTCAGCACAACACATTGCTTCAAGGCATGTTCAGAGGTGTTTGAAGGATATGAGAGGTACATGTGGTTCGAAAGAGAGGACATTAGGTACATAGACCTATCTAACAATTGTTGTTGATTATATTGATATCTTTCTGTCTTGTAGCTTGACTCTTTGGGAAAGAGTACAAAATGATTCAAGAGTTCATCATTTTTTTACATTATGGTTATGTTGGGTATGAAAACAATCTCATACTAATGCCAACATAAATTTAATAATGAGAGAGTCATATCAAGATGTGAAAATTTCTTGCCACTTTGTAGTTTTGTTGATGATATTGTTTAGGTATTAATACTCCAACTTGCCATGTGTATTTCACCTAACTCGGTCAGATGTATGTGATAGATTCTTTAGAAAAATTGGTGGGATGGTTGGAGTAGAGAGGGCATATGATTTCACAGACTTACTTCATGCCATTGGAACTCTTAATAGAGTTGTTGAAGAATAATCGAATCCACAAGGGCTTCATTTTAAAAAATCTCATAAGAAACAAATGAGCATCTCAAATACATTGCACCAACAAGTGAGCAGGGACATTGATGTTTTGTCACAATATGATTGAATTTCTACAGATGAAAAAATTATAGAAGATCTTAAGATAGGATTGGAGGATGCACATGGAATTTTATCAAATCTTGGCATGCAACCAAAGGGAGACATAGAATTTTCTTATTGGTTTAAACCATGGACAAAGGATCAAAATTTTACAACACTCAAATTTGTGGATGAATTAGTTGTTGATTCAATACCAGGTCATTCCAACTCTATATTCCAACCTTTTCCCTCAATGGTACTCGATGATAGTGAATATAAAACAATGGAAAGTGAGTGGAGACATGAGTTGGATGAAATTTTAGATTCCATTGATGAGAATGTAAACATAATATCAAACCAATGGTGGACATTGATGGTAAGGATATGTATAAATATTGTTTGGTTAGTCAGTTGAATGGAAACCCGACATTATCCAAAGATAGGATGACTAAAGTGAGAAATGGGGTCTACTTTAGACGAGATGAGAGGGCTCCAAAAAAGGGTGTTTCAATTGGTTTTGGAATTGGCTCGGATTGTGCAGTGTTGTTTGAGAGCGAGTCTATACCTACCACTAAACATGCTACACGAAAAGGTGTTTCCCGAAGTACAAAACTGGGTGTTTCTTCTGGGATTTGGTACATTGGAAGAGTTTAAATAATAAGAAAGAAGGAGTTGAGCTTCAACTTTGTTGGTACAATCGAATAAAGGGGAAACACATGTACAAGTATGATTTGACATATCATAATTTCATACAACTTGAAGTTGTTATAGTAGTGGCCAACTTATCATACAATAACAAGAATGACACATACAAATTAGAATAAAACGATTACAAAAGTTTTGAAGATTTTGTCAAAAATCTAAATAGGGTATTGTTTTCAAACTGTTTTCAAAACATTATACTTTCTTTTTTCCTTTTTATTACTATCTTATAGATTATTTTTAAAGTATTCTTGGTTGTATTCTTGTTGATTTTTTTGTAGTAATTTGGTACTCACTCATACTTTTTGGCTTCATGTTCAGTGAATGCGTCGAATGGTGAATGGTTTGGATAACTCATCACACAATTATTGGGCTTAAGATATTTCTTATTGCTTTGTTGCAAAGTTGGTTTTGAGGGTTCTTGAAATTTCTGCAATAGCTTCAAAATTGGCACTTGTACCCTTGGAAAATAAAACTATAAGGATTTTAATTTTTTTGGATATTATAGTCATGCTTTGTGATGGAGTGGAAAAAAGGCATCATCCCCTTGTTGAAACTTTGAAAAGGATGAAACAAGTGTTTTCGTATAAAATTTTGGTGGCAATGCCCATATTGTATTTATTTTCAAGTATACATTTGTTAGGTGTTTCGAGTATATAGAGCAAGCCCCTGGGGATTATTGTGTATGGCAAGTGGATTCTGAATTTCTAAACTACTTATAATGTGAGTCTCTTTTTTGGGTTCATTCATCTTTTGTAAGTTAATTGATAACTAGGGTAGTTACTATTAAGATTATGTGTTTGGTTTCTCTCACAAAGGGGCGATTATGAATGTCTAAACTAATGATCATGGTGAGAAACAAATGAGAATTCAACAACAACCTTTTTCTGTTTCAAATTTCAAAACACATTATAAAAGGTTTTTAGTCTTTGTAGGTCTATAGGATTTCTAGATTTGTAGGCTTCGTAGGTTCAACAATCGCACATGTAAATGATGTGTAAGGACCTTCACTAAACTCTTTCAATATAATTTTTTTCCTGGTATGCTTTGTGATAGAATCTGTAGCTTGAAGAGCTCAATTGTGACCCATAATGGATATAAAAATGTGAACCATAATGGATAGCTTCTTGGTTTGAAAAATGCATCTCTCATTCTGAAGCCAAATGAAACCGCTCTTAAATATTGTCTGAGAGACTTTGAGGTTAGTGGTCATTCATCATTGGAATGTTAAAAACGTTTGGTTATGGATCCCCCTTCATTAGTGTTATGGAGATCCCATTTGTCAGAAGTCTACTTGCCTCTTTATTAATAAATTTAAATTTGATGAATTTTCTCTTTTCTATTATATTAGTTAATGGTTTGTATTATATCTAACCTTGTATGTGTTAGCCTTAGGCCTATTGTGCATGCCAATTTGGCATGCACAACAGGCCTATGGTTGTTTTTCATGCCAAATTGGCATGCACAACAAGCCTTGGGTTGTTGTGCATGCCAAATTGGCATGCACAGCAGGCTTGGGCTGCTATGCATGCCAATTTTGCATGCAAAATAGGCCAAGCCTGCTATGCATGCCAAATTGCCCTACATAGCAGGCCTTGGGCTGATGTGCATGCCAAATTTCCATGCACAACAACCCAAGGTTTGTTGTGCATGCAAATTTGGCATACAAAATAGGCCTATGGTTGTTGTGCATGCCAAATCAACATACACAACAACCCAAGGTTTTTTGTGCATGCCAATTTGGCATGCACATCAGCCCAAGGCCTGTTGTCACTAGTACATTTGGTTCAAATTCTGACGGTGCGTTTGACATAATTTCCACTTTATATTGTCGGGAGAACGACAAACAACAGACCCCCTAAAATGTTGTTTCACATGACGTCGCTTTTACGACACCATAGCTATCATCTCTATTGTGACGTTTCATGCGGACATATGTCATCTCAGATTTGACTATCCAGACCCCATATAGTTGTCGCTATAGCGACGTCAGAGACATTGGAATTCCGACGTCCCATTTCATCAGTCTCCACTATGTGGATTCTATGGGAGTGACGTTACCATACGTCACAATTTCAACGTATGGTAAGGTCGCTCAACCAACGACCCGCTATATATCTCCGATGTATGTGTCAGGGGAACGATGTTACAATATGTCACAATTTCGACATATGGTAATGTCGCTCAACCGACTACCAGTTATATATCTCTGACATATGTTCCATGGGAGCGATGTTACCATACGTCGCAATACCGACGTCATGTAGGTATTTAAAAAAAAAATGTCAATTGTCCATCACAAGGTCTCTTGTATCCAACCTCAATGACCTCACAAGGAAAATGGTTACAATGAAACTCACTAGCTACAACTAAT
>SNQJ01S0181207.1:0-19300 GCA_010110895.2 Picea sitchensis
AATTGTATTCTCTTACATTTGTGTGTTGTACGGAGGGACTTTACATTAATACTACAACCACATATCAAACCAGTGGAAGAGTAGAGTGTAGTCTGCACATATAGTGCATGGTAACTCGCAAGTTTCATATGATCCCTAGATTGATAATTAAATGCACAGTCTTTTTAGTTGTCTTTCTAAGAAATTAGAAAGGTAATTAAAAATCTTTTAAGTACTATTGGCCCACTATTTTTCAAGAAGCCCAGAAGTTCATGAGAAGTTGTCATAGCTTCCAGAGAATAGGATGACATGTCCAATCAGATGAAATGCCACTTCAAAATTATGTCAAAGTGGATCCATTTGAGAGATGGGATTTAGACTTTGTGGGAACTATTAACCCTCGATCAAGAAAGAATACCTATATCTTGGTTTGCACCAACTATGTTACCAAATGGGTCGAGGCCTAAGCACTCTCGAAGGCCACATAATAGGCAGTGGTAGAGTTTCTCTATGGGGAAATATTTTTCTGAATTGGGGTACCATGAGAAATTGTTATAAGTTGAGGGACATGGTTCACTTAAAATATCCTTCAAGCCCTCACAAAGAAATATCATATCTGGCACAGGATAACCACACCCTACCATCCACAAGTGAATGGGAAGGTGGAAGGCACCAACAATATTTTGGATTCTATATTGACCAAGACCGTACAACTATATCTCAAATATAGGGTCGATAGACTACTAGAATCTCTTTGGGATTACCATACTACATGGAGAAATACCACATGTTTCACCCTGTATGAACTCTTATATGATAAACATGTTATCCTTCCCATAGATTTTGAAGTAGAGACACTGAGAATTACACTATGATTAGGTATGGACCTCTCAAAATCCCAACAAAACCATCTGCATCAGATCAATGACTTGGATGAACTTCGTCAATAAGCTCTACATCATACCCATATCATTCAATAACAAAGAGCCAAATGGCATGACAAGTTTATCAAGAAAAATAAATTTCATGTGGGAGATTAGGCTCTTCTATATGATTCTAGGTTCAAGATTTTAAGGGAAATTTTCTCCCTCATTGACTCAAACAATATGAAGTCAGCATTGCCTATGAAAATGGGTTAGTGAAGTTGTGTATTATTGATGAATATCAAATTCCCCTTGTGGAAAACGATCACC
This sequence comes from Picea sitchensis, assembly GCA_010110895.2. Lineage (NCBI taxonomy): Eukaryota > Viridiplantae > Streptophyta > Pinopsida > Pinales > Pinaceae > Picea > Picea sitchensis. Next base: position 1,173 of record SNQJ01S0181207.1, read on the forward strand.
AATTAAGATTGTATTAGAAATTGTTGTCCAAAGATGCCTTCATGCAAGATATTATTTCTCATTTAAACTTGGATATTGTTGGTACAATGGCTATGCCATCTGTACAAGAAACCTAGTGATATTTTATCAAATAATATTTGAAAATAAATAATAATATAGCTGTGAAAATCCCTCTTGGGGCACAGTTGGACAGATGTCATTTGAAAATAATTCTTAAAGTAGATGATATTTGTAATAAAAACTAAAAATATAATAAAATAATGATTGTGAAAACCCCCTTTGGAGGAGCAGCTGGACATATGTCTATTGGAAATATTTTTTTCATTGATTTCAAAGATAGGGGAATATTGCAGATGTCTAACATAAATATTACAAGCCTACAGATGTCCAAGATAAATATTGTAAGATGGACATTGTTGGAAATATTGTTTTTGGATTTTTAATGATCTGTTTGGATACCTTATATTTGAATGCATTTTTACGTTACATACGTAGATCAAATGAGAGAACAAGTTATATGGTTGGAAATATTATTTCAAGACCTTTCCAATGGTATATAACATTCCCTCTAAATCCATAAGAAAGAGTAGATATAATTTTTTCGGTTGGATAACCCAACCACAAAATTGAGGTTGGCTATGCCAGTCTTTATAGGTTGGACCTAAAAATGGGGAAAAAATTACTATAAATATAGGATATATTTTTTCATTTGTAGTGAAACCAAGCAAGATATCAATTCTTAGGTGCAATAAAGGTGTTGGGGTGTCTTTCTAGTGTGCAAGAGAAGTCGAAGGAATTTTCTTGAGGTGTTTCTTGTTATCAAGGTGCACTATGAAGGACTGAAGGTCTGTGATGTTGTTGTGTACAATGTTTTTAGGTTGTGATGTTTTCATTAATGGATGTTGTCATTAGTGGATGTTATCATTAATGGATGTTGTCGTCAGTGGATGTTGTTGTTAGTGATTACATTCTGGGATAATGTTATGAGGCTTGCTAGGATTTGAAGGATTGTATGTGGAATGAAGCATGCAAGTGAATTCAAAATTACTATGTGTATGAATATCTTGGATTGGTGTCTACACATATGTTATTGAGTTGGTGCTCATTTGAGGAGATTGGTATCTCCAATAGGTTGGTGCCTAGATCTTGTTGAGTTAGTGCTCAATTGAGGAGATCAGTGTCTCCAGTAGGTTGGTTCCTACATATTACTGAGTTGATTCTTATTTAAGGATATTAGGGTCACCAATAGGTTGGTGCCTATAATATTTGTAATAGTAGTTTGGTGCCTACAAACATTTATAAAGATAATTTTATGGTTTTCTCCCGATTGGGTTTCCATTTTAAACTTTGTGCATTATGATTTGAGTTTATATGTGATTATTGTTTCTTAGATAACTAATGATTTATGAATGGTTAAATAAAGTAAAAATTATTGGCCCACAGGGTTGTAGACTGATTGGAAAGTGTCGTGTAAATGGAAGGAAATATGTAAAAAGGAAGTCTCAAGTTCGATTCTCACCATGATTTACATGTTCCCCATGCTTGCAAGCTGTGTGGATGCACCTGGAGGTTATAGGGGTAACATATGAGAATCGACGTTGTGTCACATGAGTATGAGAACCACGAGTTGCCAATTCCACCAGCACAAAAAAAAAAAGTAAAAATTATTGTATATTAATTCACCCCCCCCTCAATATAAGCATAAATTCAACAATTGGTATCAAATCAGGTTCCTTCAGAAACAATTTAACCACTAGAAGGAATATCTAAAGAACATATGGATTGTAAGGAAGGTCTCCCTACAAATAGATCTCCTTTGTTCGATGGAATTGTTATCGCACAAATTGTAGGTTTGGAAAATCCTGACACAATCCACAAGATGGAGAGAACTATGTGAATACCTACCCATTGTCACCTTAGATAGGTATTCCCCTCACTTTAGTGAAGGAGAAATCCTACACAAGAAGGGAATCATGGGTGACCTTAGGGGAAAATGATATATAAAGTGGATTAATGGAAGGTGATCCCCTACAGGTCAAAAAAAGAAGTGGAGGATGGCTTGGAAATGAGTCTTGATGATGGTAAATGGTTGTCAGAGACTTGGCTAACTACACCAAAGTGTTACACCTGCCCGAGACAAGACACATAATTGAGATACAAGCCCAAAAATCAAGTGAAGCTTGTTGTCCTATATTGCAGCAATAAAGAAGAATATATATCAGCAATAATAAGAAATATTTACTACATATTTAACCATCAAAATTATCAATTAGTTGTTGGACAATGAAGCACTAAAGCAGTAGATAACTTTCCAATATTCAAGAACAAACTTCGATGGTAAAAGAGGGTTGTTAGATAGTGTTTTCAAAGAATTATTGTAACATCCAAGTGGCTATAGAAAATATTTTCTGTAGAAAAAAAAATTCCAACCATGAAAATTGGCAAGTAAACCATCAAAAAGATAGACAATGAGCAGTAGAATAAAAATACGAGTTTACAAGTAATTTCCACGGTTGAAAAGCAAGTTAAATGAGAAATTGAATGTGTTTTTTGCAGCCCTAATGGATGGATATTTTATTTTATTATAACAAGAGAACCACTAGTCCAGTAAATATGCCTTCGTGGCTTTAGAAAGCTTAAGACACCAAGAGAAATTTCCAACTTGAACAATTTTGATATCTCTCAAAAGCACATGTACCAATGCAAGTAATTTATATATCCAATGCAAAATTGTATTAGCACCTTGCCAAAATGGGTTATGGAGTCTTATTGTATTAGGTTAGGTCTACTACTTCTGAAGGGGTGTAATCCCTTTTACTCCCTTGGGCATGTAACCCTAACAAGGTAAATCTAGGAGGGTGTAAGCCCTTTTACTCCTCCTAACAACATTTGCATAATCTTATCCAATCAACAACAATGATAACTTGGTGGAGGGTATAATCCCTTTTGTTCGCCCAAGGATATAGCCAAGAAAAGCCATGAAACAAGAAATAATAACTAACAGTATGCATATTTTTCTCACCAATTTCAAGACAAATGCTAGACAAACCCTTGTTTACCAAGAAAATATCATCAACATGCAAGAACAAACCTCCAAGAAGGGTAGCTCAACACTTTTCTCCAAAAGACAAGTATAAACCATAGCATAAGAGAGAGAGAGAGAGAGAGAGAGAGAGAGAGATCTAAATTTCCCAAGCGGGGCAAAAAGTTCATCTAAGTAACTCCTCTCACAGGAGAGAGTTATGATAAAATGAAATGAATTTGATTCTTAATTATAAAAAACCTCTAAAAACTGTTTGTCCACATTTAGTTAGGGTAAACCAAAAAATAAGGGAGACATTCCCCTTTACTTTTCCCCTTTACAAAGTAATTTAAATTTAACTTAAAATTTTCACATAAAGAAACCCTAAAAGGTGACATCAACCCTTTCTAGGGTGACGTCTTGGCACTTTAGCAAGTTGTTGAGAAAAAAGGAGTAATTCATTGGGACTCCTAAGGCCTCCTCTTAATGCACTAAGCTCCTCTCCATGATGAAAAGGATCGTCCTCCTCCAAAGGTTCCAAGTGTCCATTAAAACATCATCATCACCACCAAAACCCTAGCCCTAGGGTGACATCAAGCCCTTGAATATGATATTTTGACCTTTCAAAGCCAAACATTGGGTTAAGATGGGATAGGTCTCATCATCCATATTCTCTTCTCTCGCCTTCAAAGGAAACATTCAAGTTATGGCTTCTCCCAATGTCTAGGTAATGGCATCCAACCTGTGGGATTCCTACCCCAATGAAGGCCCAAGCTGGGCTTGTCCCTCAAAAACGTCCATCAACAAGGTCCCGCAAAGACAGGAAACTTCCTCATCTGAGAATCTCAAGTCAAATGTATCATGGAAATTAAAATCACATTTAATACAAGAGACACATAAACATGTGCATCAAAACTACCTTATCAAATTAAACAAGTGCTCAAAGACCCTATGAAATTTTCCAAGTTTAGGTATGGGAGGGTTGAAGAGGTGACCTATTGGGTGAATCATTCCTTGAGTTAAGGATTTTTTTCTAGATATACCCTCTCTAAGTCATGTGGAGGAGATGAAGTGGATGGGGGTAAGACTTTTGGGCATGGGGTTCATGACATACAATGGTTCACATTGTTTCATTTATGGGTGCCTTTGTAGAGAGTGTGTTGCACCTTCATTTTCAATGCATCCTTTTTCCAAGCCCATTCATTTTCCATTAATTAATTAAAGTCTAGAACAATTGGGTACTCCCAATGGGTAACATAAAGCTTGGGGGGTAGTACCATAATGTCACTTGAAGGGAGAGTTACACAAAGTGCCATATCCAAACGTTGTAATGCACTCATGTAGATCCCTCAACAAGGATAATTTTAAGGATGGAAATTTATATTAAAATGTTGAAATATGGGCTAATCTTACTAGTCCTTAATATGAAAAATGTAAAATGTTTGGCCATAATTTTGTAAAAATATTCAAATTTCGAAGGATTTTATATAGTTTCTATAACATTTTGGCGATTTTTGAGCTAAAATAATTTTATTCTATGGAATTTGGGCGAATCATTTTTAGAAAAAATGGAAATTGGCGAATATTTTTTGAGGAAAAACCATGGAAAATTAGCCCATTTGTGAAAATTTTCCCCTAAAATCATATATGTCCCTGAACAAATGGGACGTCTGTAAAATATGAAATTGTTTCTTGTAGGTATTTGATTTCTTTTTTAGGAGAAACATTTCATCGTTCTCAATACCTCTTTGGGTGAGCATCTGGAATGTTATAGTTTGGATTTTATATTTTGTCAGCTACATTCCCTCTAGGTCTTCATCCCCTTCTTCCCATGAAATGAGGTACAATTCTTGGGTCAGTACACGTGAAAATCCAAAAAGATAAGGAGATGAAAAGGATGAAGTGTGAAAAATGATAAGTATAATTAGGAATGACAAGATGACTCGTCAAGCGGACCTCCCATTAGCAATCCCAATCCCAAGGGTGACCACTTACTAGGGTACAATGTCAACGAACAAGGTGAAATAGGGAAAAGAGAATAATTTCCAAGAATAAGTTCTATAATAAAAAACATCTTTAAATGAAACATACTTAAATGCCTCAAGTATTAAAGTGACACTTACCACAATACCTGACTTGTACCTCATGGAGCAAGACCATCGTCTTCTAGAAGCAATATGATGTGGTGAATTCCATCATAACAAATCCAGGATATTTGATGGTGAAGTGGGTATATGTCTGTGCATGTGGACACAATCAGTCAGTTGTCTCTCAGTAATCCATGTCTACAACTTGAGGGCCTCGAGACATCATTTCCTTAGTTATCCCTAGAAATTGGGGATAACATCTAGCTCCTACTTGGGGACATGTACTCATCGTAGAGTGCATGAGAGCATCAACATCTCCTAGTTAGACACATTCCTACACTAAAACATAAAATTGTAAAATATAGGGTGGCTCACTCACCCTTTTCTTACTTAATACAAAAATCCAAAATTTCAAAAATGGCAACTAATCTAGAAAAAAAAAATTGCATGTTTTATATAATATGATGAAAGAGAAACGTGTAAATCAATAATGCAAGTAGAGAAAAATGAAATAAAACTAAAATAATATGAGAAATCAAGATAGAAATGCAAGAAATAAAGATGACCTACCTACTTCCCTGGGGCTTGGGCCCTAAATAAGTCAAGTACCTTGAATGTAGGATTGAAGAAGAGACCCATCCACTGGTAATGGCATATTTCTCCCATCCATGGATGACAAGTAGTAATTATCTTTCTCATACTTCTTGATGATGTAAGGGAAAAGCCAAGAGTTGTTATTATTATTATCATATTTGGGCTTGGAGTTCCTTTTATCCCACATGATTTCAAGACTTCCTTCATTGTAGTTGATGTAAGGTATATTATAAATGTAGGGGTACGAAGGTGGATCTATGTTGACTGCATATTTAATAGCCTTCTCACGTTCTTTATCCTCTTTATCTTCTTCTTTCTTCAATATCTTGATGGAACCTGGTTTCTTTCCTTGAAATTTTACCAAATTCTCCTTATATTCTTGAGTCATTGGAAGCAATGTATCTATGTAGTCCTCCTGCATGAAAGGTAGATTGTGAGTATCATATTCAATGGGTAGTGGTCCTTCATCAAAATCATTCTCATTGATGTGGTTAGGGTGATCCCTCTCTATCACATGTTTCTTGGTTGCTCCTCAATTGTAGAGAAATTCAAAGGTACCATCCTCCATGGGGATATAAGCATGAGTGAGGTCCATGTGAAAGAAACCTCCAAGATTGGTGGCCCAAATCCCCGATAATAGAATTCCCAGGCGTATGGAACATCGATCACCACTATGTTCATGGGGATGATAATGTGAGGAAAATCCACCAAATATAATTTTGCATCTTCTATGAGACCATAAACTTTGACCTTCTTTGAAATGATGCCACAAACATTTCCATAGGGTCAATTCATCTTGAGGCCAGTTTGTTTCATAACCTTTAAGGATATCACATTTTCTGAGGGCCCAAAATCTAGCATGTAGTTTTGCAAGACACAATTATTTATCCCCAAAGAAAGATAGAAGGGAGGGTTTGGATCATTTTTCCATCCAAGGTACACGGTGTTCAGTATTATTGGAGGATATTCTGCTTTGGATGGCACTTTCAACAACTTCAACACTTCTCTTCTCATGGAAGGGATTTTTCACATTTCTGTCACTGGGACTGTCATATTCATTTTTTCAACCATGGTCGGGACATCTATGTTCAATTGAATCTATTTGTTTCCCTATGTTGGTTTTGGAAGCAACTCTCAAAATGGAGGTGGATGTGGTGGAGCCACCCTCTTTGCTAGATAGAGAGTGGTTTCCTTTGGCTGAACTGAAGCTTGATTTGTTGGCTGAGATGAGGTTTGCTTCTCTGAAGTTCGTGGAGGAGAGATAAGAATTTGATTCCTTCTTGCATAAGTCACGATCTCACTCTTCTTTAATTATTTCTTCTGATCTTCAATCAACTAATTAATCACTCTAAGTCACCCTTCTATGTCTCCCCTTTTTTCAACTTCATCAAGTTTTTCCTATGTAATATTTATGGATTCATCATCACCATCATCTTGAAAGGAAAATATTGTATCTATAAAGTGTTGGACATATTTTAATTGATGTCAACAATCGATGTGATGATTTGTTGTTACGATGAATTATCATTATTATAGATGAGATTTTCATTGATGTCAACAGTATATCAGTTAGAAGAAAACATCAAACAATATGCAGAGATCAAAAGAATAAGCTCAGGGGGAGGAGTGAACAATATGCAAAAGATCGAAAGCGTAAGCTCAAGAGGAGGAGTGAACTGAAGAAATTCATGATTATTGTTGATCACGATAGGATCAACAATGTTCCTATGATAAAATCTCAGGAGGGTTAGCAAATGCAAAGATCAAATCTTGGAAGGAAAAGCATAAGCTCAGGGTGAGAAGCCTCAGTAGTCGTTCGATCAGAGTGAGAAGCCTCAACATCCGTCCAATCAAGAAATTGATCGTGTTGATCGTCTCATATAAACAAACATCGGTCATATGAGTGATCATTGGCTTGAGGACTGTTGGAGGATCGTGACCATCAGATCTACAATCCAGATCAACAACATGGATAAATTGCAGAGATCGGAAAGAGAATTAAATGACTCGTTAGTTCCAATCCCACAATTGGCCTAGATCGTTAGATCTCATAGACTCGAATATCGACAACTGTGGTTGATCCAACAAATGATTAGTTTAAGTAATATTAAGTTGTGACCGTCGGATGTGCAATCGCCAGATCAACGGTAGGGATATATTGCGAAGATTGAAAGGAGAATTAAACATCATTCTATTTCCAATCCCTCAATTAGAGGACCATTAGATATTATAGCTTCAAATATCGATGATTGTGGTTGACTCACCAATAACGCACAACTTCAAATTGCAGAGTTTAGGTGTCGAGTTAAATCACTCGCAAGTTTTGGTTCCACAATAATCGTCAACAATTGATATCCTTCGAGTGTTTTCATAACCGTTGGATCACTTTAAAGTGGAAGGATAGGATAAGCAAGGTAACATATCTGAGATATTATTTATGTGAATTTTCGTCAGTCGTTGGATCATTCTAAGTGGAAGGAGAAGATAAGATAGAAGAGTTTCATCATAGACAGATCGAGCCATCGATTTAGGATCATGATCCACAAACAACATTTAGCTCGGGTATAAATATGCGAGGAGGTTAAGCTTCAGAAAAATCTCACTTCATATTTTTCAGTTTGAGATTTGAAAAACCTGAATCCCAGAGAGCTAGAAATCTGAAATGAATAAGGAACATCAGATTTGGAGAGAATGCGATGACCATTATATTAGGCAGACCACGTTAGCATGGAAATGTGGTAGACCACATCTACAAGGACACGTGGCAGATTACGTCAACATGGACATGTGGCATACCACATCAACAGACCACGTCTATAAGGACATGTGGTAGACCATGTCAACAAGTACACCTGGCATAATCAGATGATGACAAGTTTCAAGAGGAAATTGGCTCACTCCATGTCAAAAAGTGATGTCAGCAAGTTACATCACTTCAGGAGTTTCACCACCAAGAAATGTCAAAAGTCTCGAAGTCCCAAAGGATGAAGTTCCAAAGTCACTCTCAGTCGTTGATTTGAGATACCCTTTGGATACTATTCTGATTGTTAGATCAAGGATATGAATATGTGTCACATCAGGAGATCTACATCGACAGAGCATGTCAGCAAGAAACTGTGACAGACCACGTCAACATTCCATGCCAGCAAGGACACATGGCACAATCAGAGAATGAAAAGTGTCAAGCTGAATCGACATTTCAGATACGTGAAAATCACAAATCTGAGTGACACGCAACAACTACTCAGCTCGTGACACGTCATCAAGTGATGTAAGAAAGTTATGTCACCACGAGAGTTTTTCTTCGAGAGTTTTACCACCAACACTTTCCCAAAGTCTCGAATGTTGAAGTCTTGAAGTGGACACGAGACGTATGATCTGAAGATCACTTCAGGAGCATTCTCGACCATCGATCTGCTACAATGGAAGGACAGTGTAAGTGGAAGTATTAACCGAAAGCAAGCAATCTCCACCACTTATGACTTACTTAGGAGGTGATCACTCTAGAGGAAAGAAGGGGTTGAGATTTAAAATATCCAAAGTTCAGAGACCTCAAGGATATCTCGACCTTTGATCTGAAAGGGACACGCGTTAGTAGATTGACAGCTCTGAAAGATTGACGTACGGAGGAAAGAAGGGGTTGAGATTTGAAATCTTCGAAGTTCAGATACCCGAAGGAGATATCGACCGTCGATCTGATGTTGGATGTACTCTCAACTGTTGATCAAAATACAGTGGAAGGATAGAGTAAGCATAATAGCCAAAGTCTCGAAGTAAATGGTGGTCATCCATCTCATTGCTTGATTAAGTCCTGGCCATCGGATTAAGCAATTAAAGGATAGATGTAAGGATCATATATGACCATTGATCTGGTTCTGTGACATAGATGTGAACCATCCGATCTGTTCGATGAAATCATATTCAGGATATTTGAAAGGTTGGAAGTCCCGAATATCCGAAGGGTGAAGTCCCGAAGTTCCAACAATCATCCATCTCATTGGGAGACTGAATCGTGACCGTTGAATTGATAAGCGCTCAAGCGCTCATCTCGACTCATGTGTGGTCACCGCCTTTGGTCATATGGTAAAGATATTTAAAGGGAAGAATGTAATGCATCACTTAAATTGATAAGCCTATGGTTCTACGCCTATGATCATATGAACATGTTTTGAAGGAAGCGTTGATTTTTGTTATCACATAGACGAAGTAAATCGATCCATGGTTGTGATTAATTTATGAAAGTAAAAGAGGATGCTAGTTTTAACGTTGAAGACCCAAAATGATGATCTATGGTGGTCCCAAAAGTCATTGTAAATGAAATTTTTAGTTATAACTTGTTGCACAAGTTGGCTCAATAACTTAATCAAGTTTTGAGCATAAGAAACTATAAATACAACCATGATTGGTTCATTGGATGGTGTTCTTGTGAAAGTAGACATACTTTTGGAAAAGAGAGGCTCACTGAGGAAGAGAGGCCTACAAAGAAAAATGAAGGGGATGCAGACCTGAAGTCTGTGCGAATATTAGAGAGAAGACGAAGTGAAGAATGCATGAATATCAAAGGAAAGATGAAGTGAAGAAGGCATGAATTTCAGAGAGAATATGAAGTGCAGTGATGAGTGTTGATGGTATACCTATGATCATGAAACAAAATTGATTAAATAATGGATCACTGCTAGTAGAGTTGGTTGAACTACTATATTAACTCTAGTTGGACAGACTGTGTTCTATCAACAAGCTGGTTCTTGTGGCAAGTTGGGTCTTTCTTGAGATTTCATGCTCTCCGAGGAGTTGGTGCTCCTTACTTTAGTTGGTGTTGATACAAAATAGTTGGTGCTGGGAAAATTCATATTACTATATTCACATATATATACATATCAATTATACAAAATCTTACACAAACATATGGTATCTCTTGTTCATTGTGATTATGATTTAATTGTTATTAATCTATTCAATTATGTTCTAACTGCTAACTTGTATGAAGAAGAAAAGTTAGAAAAGTCCGCACACTAATTCACACCCCCCCCCTCTTAGTGTGTGTGGTGTGTTCAACAATTGGTATCAGAGCGGGTTCCTTGAGCACAGTTTAACCACTGGAAGGTAGATCCTGAAGAAATGGGTGGACAGATGGCTCTCTCCACAATTGAAGCTCCCTTATTTGATGGAACATATTATTCTTCATGGAGAGAAAATATGTAACAATATTTGAATTCAAGAGGATCTAAAGTTTGGAATTCAGTAGTAATATATCCCTGGGATTTAACTACATGAAATAATCTATCCAAGATTACAGTCCAAAGAAGAGCAAGGAAGAACAATGAAGTGGCATTGAAGATTCTTCTCAATGGATTATCAGATACAGTCAAGGCAAGAATAGGACTATGCACATTCGCCAAGGAATTATGGTTGAATTTAGAAGAGATGTATCAAATCAAAAGACAAGACACATAAGACATTCCTATCAATGATGAAGATGAAGACTCAACCATCAATAAAGGTAAAGACTCTCCAGAATATTTCGATTGCAATAATGTTGATATTGAATCCTCCCCTACAAGTAAAGAAGAAGACTCAGATACAATAAAATAATGTTATGTTATCATTTGTCCCATGAAATATGTAGAATAAGAACTATCAAAGGCCAAACAAAAGGTTTATCGGAGTCTCTGTGAATACTTCTATGACCATAATTATTCATACTATAGCTATCTTCATGACTACACTAAAGAATTTCTTAAAAAGAGTCAAAATCATATCTTGGAAATAAAGGAAATGCTCAATGACAATGAAAAGATAATATATGAGTAGGATAATTAGTTAGAAGAAAAATAAGAGGAGATCGAGCCGCTGAAGAAAGAAATTAGTCAAGTAAAAGAAAAGAAGAAGGAAGATGAGGAGCTTAGCAATCAAATGCATATCCTGGAAATAAAAGAAAATCTCAAAGACAATGAAGAAATCATATCTGAGAAAAAGATTCAGTTAGAGAACACATAAGAAGCTATCAAAAGATTGAAAACATAAGTTACTAATCTAACAAAATAAAAGGAAGAGGAGATCGAGAGACTGAAAAATGAAATCAGTCAAGCAAAAGAAGAAAAGAAGGAAGATGATGAACCAAGCAAAAACCTTACAGAACTAAAAGAACTAAGGGAAATCTATGTCAATCTTAAAATCCAACTTGAAGAAGCCAAAAAAAGGGAGGAATTAGTGAGGAACTAGCTGAACAAAAAGGAAGAATCATGTCATAAGTTGGAAGCATAAGTTGTGAATATTAGAAAGAAGGTTGAGAAGTCAAACACCCAAATCAAGTTCTTGAAAAGCTCCATGACCCTAGATGAGATCTTGGATAGTCAGAGATCACCAAATGACAAATCCGGTCTTGGATACAACAAGGAATAAATTAGTACTCATAAGAAACCTGACACAAGTCCTTCATTTGTAAAGGGCGAAGATAGGTCTGACACAAGTCCTTCATTTGTAATGGATGAAGACAGGTCTGACACAACTCCTTCATTTGTAAAAAGTGAAAGCAAGTATGACTCAAGTTCTTCATGTTCAAGAAATGAAAGAACCACTACAAAATTTAGAAGATTAGATCAAGGAAGACTTCCAGAAGCTACTCATACACCTAAAAGAAATTTTAGAAGAGAGACACCTTCATGGATGAATCAAAGAAGGTATGAGAATTTTTTTAATGGTTATTTTTTTTCTTGTAATGAATATGGTCATAAAGCCTTGGATTGTAGGAATCATGGAAGAAAACAAGTTGGTAGGTTCAATAACAGTATAAGATGTTGGAATTGCAATCATGTTGGACATATTGTTGCACATTGTTACACTATGAGATGTTATAGTTGTGGTGGATATGGCCACAAAGACAATAACTGTTGGAGCTCAAGAAAATAGTCAATGAGGAATGCTTCATACAATACAACAAAAAGAGTAAATGAAACATGGAAGAAAAATGAAGTTGCAGTAATAAAAGTTCAAAGAACAAAGTTCAAGAAACCAAGACACTCACAAATGTGGATAGAAAAGACTGAACAAGTGAACATGAGTGAAGTTAATTGTTGCAAAGAGAATTGCAGTCATGTGACAAGCATAGTATAAACTTTCTCAGACAACTTTAGAGAAATGTACAATAAATAAGCATCTTGGATAAATATGGATACATCTAGTTATATATTGATGAGAATCAATGGGCAAATCCAAGGGTTGTTTGAAAAATATGAGCCACAATTGCGTAGTGCTTGAGTAGGACAACGACATCCACAAAAACAACATTTCGATGTACAAAATGAGGTACATGACATCATGTAGAGATAAAAAGAGGAGAGACCTTGTCAGAAAAACCTACCCTCTTAGAAACAAAGGGGGAGAACAATTAGTAAAAACTTAGGGGAAGTATTTTGGTTAGTAAATAAGAAAAGACTTGATCACTACAAAAATTGGTATCAATAATATTACTCATTTGAAACACAAAAATCCCAATCAACTGAGATAAGAAGTTAGTAAATTAACAGGGGAGGAAACCTTGTCAGGAAGAGATACCTTTTCAGAAACAAAGGGGGAGAATAGTCAGAAGCATAGAGAGAGCATATTGACAGGGGGGATTCATTCAGTTATGGTAGGCAGAACATGATTGTAGGAAGAGTTACCCAAGTTCAGATTCTGGTCAGTAACATACAAAGCTTTACCACATGAGGAAAAACCCTTTTCCATTGATGTCAAAGGGGGAGAGAAAACTTAATAAGAAGAAAGCATCATCACATGGGAGTTTTGTATATGAATTTGGTGGGTTTCCCTCAATGATAAAGGGGGGGATTGTGGTCGGACATATTGTCATTGATGTCAACAGTCGATGTGATGATTTGTTGTTACGATGAATTATCATTACTATAGATGATATTTTCATTGATGTCAATCGTATATCAGTTAGAAGAAAATATCAAACAATATGAATAGATTAAAAGCATAATCTCAAGAGGAGGAGCGAACAATATGCAGAAGATAGAAAGTGTAAGCTCAGGAGGAGGAGCGAACTGAAGCAATTCATGATTATTGTTGATCATGATAGGATCAACAATGTTCCTATGATAAAATCTCAAGAGGGTTAGCAAATACAGAGATCAAATCTCGGAAGGAAAAGCATAAGATCAGGGTGAGAAGCCTCAGCATCCATCCGATCAGAGTGAGAAGCCTCAACAATCATTCGATCAAGAAATTGACCGTGTTGAGAATCTCATATAAATGGACGTCGATCATATGAGTGACCATGGGATTGAGGACCATTGGAGGATTGTGACCATCGAATCTACAAGCCAGATCAACGACAGGGATAAATTGCGGAGATCGGAAGGAGAATTAAACGACTCTCTAGTTCCAATCCCGCAATTGGCCTAGATCGTCAGATCTCATAGACTCAAATATCGACGACTTTGGTTGATCCAACAAACGATCAATTTAAGTGATATTAAGTCGTGACCGTCGGTTGTGAAATCACCACATCAATGACAGGGATAGATTGCAAAGATTGAAAGGAGAATTAAACATCGTGCTATTTCCAATCCCGCAATTAGTTAGGACCATCAGATCTTATAGCTTAAAATATCAACGACTGTGGTTGACTTACCAACAACACACAACTTCAAATTACGGAGTTTGGGTGTCGAGTTAAATCACTCGCAAGTTGTGGTTCCTCAATCATCGTCAACCGTTGATTTGCTTCAAGTGTTTTCATAACCGTTGGATCACTTTAAAGTGGAAGGATAGGATAAGTGAGGTAAAAGATCTGAGATCTTATTTATGCGAATTTTCGTCAGTGGTTGGATCATTCTAAGTGGAAGGACAGGATAAGATAGAAGAGATGCATCTAGAAAGATCAAGCCATCAATCTAGGACCATGATCGACGAACAACATTTAGTTCGGGTATAAAGATGCGAGGAGGTTAAGCTTCAGAAAAATCTCATTTCAGATTTTTTCAGTTTGAGATTTGAAAAACCCAAATCTCGGAGAGCCGAAAATTTGAAATGAATAAGGACCATTGGATCTGGAGAGAATGCGATGACCGTTAGATCTGGTAGACCACGTCAGCATATACATGTGGCATACCACATCTACAAGGACATGTGGCAAACCACATCAGTATACCATGTTTGTAGACCACGCCATCATGGACATGTGGCAGATCGTGTCTGCAAGGACATGTGGCAGGCCACGTCAGCAAGTACACATGGCATAATCAGATGATGACAAGTTTCAAGAGGAAATTGGCTCGTGCCATGTCAACAAGCAAAATAAGCAAGTTACATCACTTTGGGAGAATTACTTCAGGAGTTTCACCACCAAGAAATGTCAAAAGTCCCGAAGTCTCGTAGGACAAAGTTCCAGAGTCACTCTCAGCCGTCAATCTGATATACCCATCGAATACTATTCTGACCATTAGATCAAGGAGATGAATATGTGTCACATCGGGATATCTATGTCGACAGACCACGTCAGTAAGAAACTATGACAAACCACGACAATAGTCCACATCAGAAAGGACACGTGGCACAATCAGAGAATGAGAAGTGTCAAGTTGAATCAACATTTTAGGTACGTGCAAATCATGAATTTGAGTGACACGCGACAACTACTCAACTCGTGACACATCATCAAGTGACATAAGAATGTTATGTCACTACGAGAGTTTTTATTTGGGAGTTTTACCACCAGCACTTGCCCAAAGTCCTGAAGTCCCGAAGTGGACACAAGACATGCGATATGAATATCACTTCGTGAGCATTCTCGACTGTCGATCTGCTACAGTGGAAGGATAGTGTAAGTGTAAGTATTAATCGATAGCAAGTTGTCTCCACCACTTATGAATTAATCAACAGGTGATCACTCCAAAGGAAAGAAGGGGTTGAGATTTGAAATCTCTGAAGTCCGGAGACCCAAAGGTGATCTCAACCTTTGTGTTGGAATGTTTACAAACAAGTGTGCTTGTCATTGATGGCAAGATCAGATTATGCAGCG
The DNA here is from genome assembly GCA_010110895.2 of Picea sitchensis. Classification (NCBI taxonomy): domain Eukaryota; kingdom Viridiplantae; phylum Streptophyta; class Pinopsida; order Pinales; family Pinaceae; genus Picea; species Picea sitchensis. The sequence goes on from SNQJ01S0181207.1 coordinate 16,900, forward strand.
ATGGAAAATCAGGGACAATGTAAGCTCAGGAGGATTAGCGCAGAGTCGCACGTAGTGTGTAGGGGTGCATGCAGAGTGAAGAACATGCATGTTTGTCATTGATGGAAAAGTTCACGACCAACAACACAACGATGATTGCATGGCAAGATAAGAAGCTAAACCTCATTTCGAGTATCGTAAGATAAACTCCATTTCGGAGTTTCAGATACCGGGAGATTGAGGAGTCAAGAGTCGAGACTCTTCATCACAGGAGTTTCGAAGTCGCGAAATGCGAAACGCCGAAATCCTGAAATAGGCACATCAACAAAGAGTTTCACAAACCGAGAAATAAATCCATTTCGGAGTTCCAGATACCAGGATTTGAAGTGTCGAAACACTTCACCATAGGAGTGTCGAAATGCCAAATCGACGAAATGAAAACGACGAAATACCAGACCGTTGATCTAACTCCATTTCGGAGTCCCGGATACCGGGAATTGAAGTGTCGAAACACTTCACCACAGGAGTGTCAAAATGTTGAATCATCGAAATGTGAAACGACAAAATACCGGACCGTTGATCTGACTCCATTTCGGAGTTCTGGATACCGGGAGTTGAAGTGTCGAAACACTTCACCACAGGAGTGCCGAAATGCCGAATCGCCAAAATGCGAAATGACGAAATACTGGACCGTTGATCTGACTCCATTTCAGAGTTCCGAATATCAGAAGTTGAAGTGTCGAAACACTTCACCACAGGAGTGCCAAAATGCCAAAATGTCGAAATGTGAAAAACACCTTTTGGTGTAGGTTTCAGATACCGGGAGTTGGAGTGTCGAGATACTTCTCCACAGGAATGCCGAAATGTAGGAATGCTGAAATGCGAAATCACAAAATCACTTTATGGATAAATTCTTGGTCACAACCGTGGGCATGTGAAGGAAGGAGCTTGCAAGTTGCAAAGCTCCATTTCATGATCAGGAGTTGGAAGAGTCAGAGTGACTCACAAAAAATTTGCGAAACACGAAATTGCGAAATGCAGTTTCGAATAAGGTTGTGGTCACAGCCAATGGTCACATCTGCGAAAGATGGAGGAAGGAGCTAGTGCAACCAAGCTCCATTTTGGGGATCGCAACTTGGAGTGTCAAGACACTTGATCACATGAATGTTGAATTGTCGAATGCCGAAATGTCGAAATGTCTATGTAGCCGGTGGTCACCGCCGGTGGTCATGCAAGTGGAAGGAGCTAGCATAGCTAGGCTCCATTTCATGGTTTGCACTGTAACTGCTAGAAACCACTGATGGTTTCTTCCAGAGGAGCTGAAGAGTCTCAAGGAATCTGCCAGTGGAATGAAGACTGTTCATAGAGGCGATTGACAGATGGACGACCGTTGGATCCTGGAACTGCAACAAAAGGAATGAGCTCAACTGTGACAGAGAAGACAAAGAGTCTCAAATGCAAGGCAGGCTAAGGAATCTCGGCATAACACCCAATGATGATGGATGCATGGGTGGAATAGCCAGAGAAGTTGAAGAGTTACAATGATGATCAGGCAGAGCAATCGACATGGGGGGAGCATGCAGAAGCATGGCGAGAAAGCATGCACAAGGTGCACAGAGACTATAAGTATGCAGAACAAAGAAGAGATGATGATTGATGTTGTTGAGAGGGATTGAGGTGTGTAGAAGGAGGCAGAGGGCAGCAGATGAAATGCATAGAAGAGGAATGGTGCATAGATGGGATATTGCGTACAGAGCATAGAGCTCAACAGAAGCAAAGAATAGAGATGCATAACTGAGACAGTAAAAGAAGGCTGAGGTGCTCTTATGGAAAAAAAAATAAAACAAAAGATTAGAAAGCGCAAGAAGATGCAGACAGAGAGACACTAATACAGGAGAGCAGAGGAGCATAGCAGAATAGTGATAAGCCTGGTAGGCCAATAATAAATATTGTATCACTGTGATAAATTATATATATAGCAAACTTTATATTTCAGGGTGGTTGGGAGGTTCTAGGGAGGACTGTTGTCCTCAAAGGTTCAAGTGGGTGCTTGAACACAGGGAGTTGTAGCTTCCATCTAGTTGCATCCAAAGAAACTAGGGTGGCAGGGTGGTGCAAGGGAGAACTGTAGTTCTCTATTTTACAGGTTGGTGCCTGTGTGACTGGAAGTTGGTGCTTCCATATAGTTGGTGCTAGAACACTTAGGGAGTTGTTTCTTCCTTCTAGTGGGTGCTAGAGAAACCAGGGAGTTGGTGCTTCCTTCTAGTGGGTGCTAAAGAAACACAGGGAGTTGGTGCTTCCTTCTAGTTGATGCTAGATAAATCAGAGAGTTGGTGCTCTTAGCAAGTAGCAGCTTGCAAAATAGAGGTTGTAGCCTCATTATGAGTTGGTGCTCATAAGTATGATAATGTACAGAATGTAA
>SNQJ01S0181208.1:0-19300 GCA_010110895.2 Picea sitchensis
ATGTACATATTTATGCATGAATGTTTGTTTTTAGAAATAAATATTGTAGCATATGTAGGGAATTTTAGGTAGCGATTGCACCATAGATCATTTGAGTTGTTGGTAATGAGAAACAATAAATTGTGATATCAAAGTCGTAATGGGAAGAATTCAAAGAAATTAGAAAACTTAGTTGTGACAAAAGATGGTTTTTGTGTGGCATGGCACAGACTGGGTGGAAATGGATGTTACAAAGTGGTATTAGAGACATAGGTTCAATATTGAGCCTACATGGGCCAGCTAGTAGAATGCTGGAGATATAAGTTGCAGAAATTTAAATTTCAAAGAATGTCTTTGATATGTTTGACAAAATTATTCCTGTGAAATTAGGAAAGAATTCATAGGGAATTTGAGAAATTCAACAATGGGGTTAAAAATCCCCAATTCTTAATCTCAAATTGGGAAATTTCAAACTGTAACTAAGAGAAATTCAGAAATTACAGAGCGAGCATGATGAAATTGGGAAAAATCCCCAATTCTGTTGTGGGAATTCATGGGAAATTCAATGAGGAAGAGTCAAATTTCATGTACAAGAGTCGAATTGACATATAGAGGGCCATAATTGGCCATATTAAGCTCAATTCAAGAACTACAAAGGCGTTCGAGCCAAGAATTTTGAATTTGGGTTGTTTTAAAATTGGAAAATTTGGAAAATTTTAGGAACTTTTCTATACAGTTATGTCATCATGACGTGGGGGCCACGTGTCAGCTAACGTGGCATAATAATTATGTGTACTTCCATGGTGGAAACTACACGGTGTGTAACATCCCCACTATAATCCCCAGTTTAATTAATGCTTAATGTGGATATAATATGTGGCTACGGCCAAGCGATGTAATATGTGAATTCTATTTCTATGTTTTAATAATAAGTCAACATGGACATATATAGGGGCTGAACTAATCCACAAGAGGGGGGAGAGTCTAGGATAATTGTCAAGAGGGGTCCAAGGGGGAATTACCCATGTATATTAATTCAACCCTTTTTCCTAAATATCTGATTGAGTGTTCCCAAAGCCAATCATTGAATACATGTAAGACGATGGGTGTGAGTAGTCACATCCCATAGTTATTGGGAACATGGGAGTTGATTACAATTTTCTTGGGGAAGTGTGTGAGTCAAGAAAGCAATCCAAAGAGAGAAAATTCATATGGGTATCCACAACAGTTTTTTAGACAATCAGTTTGAGTGCATGAACAATAAGTAGAGAGAAAGAAAGAGAGCTTGGAGATGGAACAACCATGGAGGGAGAATTCTAGAGCATGTTGGAGCATATTTTGATTGTTTTGGAGCCAAATATTGAATAACCGGTGTTGGCCCTCGACCAAGTTTTGAGGAAATCTTGGTAAGGTTTGACCACTTTTTGGACTTCGATAGGCTGGTCAAAGATGGAGCGCCCAGGCAGATCTGAGATCACGGATCTCACTTGTTTTGGGGGCTTTGTGGACCTAGCAAGGGTTTCATTGGGGTTTTTGTAATAGGTTATGGGATGTCGTCCCATGGGTTCTCCCATGTTTAGGCCTAATTGTAAAAGTATAAATAAGTAATATTGTAAGGTAGAAGGGGAGAAGCGATGTAAGAGACTTAGAGAGTGAAGTCTAAGTGGCTAAGTCCAAGTAGTTTTGGGTTTCTTAGTGCAACAGAAAGTAAATTTAAGGCTTTGTGCTTGATAAAGGAGTTGGCTTTGTGCCTTGACCTAATTTTGGGAAGGAGGATCTGGTGCTCAGTGCGCAGATATCCTGTCCTCTGCGAAGCTTGGCTCTGTGGCTTAGTGCATAGGAGTGGATGATTGTAAGAGATTCAAAACAATTATAAAAAAGACAAAGTAGTTGGTGGACATAGCCCCACACTGGGGTGAACCACGTATATCTTGTGTCTTTGGTGTTCTCTGTGCTATGTTGTGTTTGCCATTTATCTTCTTGGTGCTTTGGTTATTATGTATGATGGACAGATCTGATGTTTCTTAGTGATTTTATGAATGAATGTTAGATCTAACTTGTTGCTATGTGATAAGTGGTTGAAGTTCTTACTCTTTGTTGTTACTGTGTTGATCCATATTAGGGTTTGTTCTGTGATGTTAATAAAATCTAATGAACTAATGCATGTTACCTTGTAAGTGTTAATAGAATACTCTTCGAAGTGTTGTAATCACAGATCTTTGTCCCATCTTGGTTACATACACCTGAGTCCTGTAACCCCCCCTTCTTATACCTCTTGTGACACTTCACCTGCTTCGCAGGTGCTATTGAAAGGGTCGATAGTTAGGGTTTTTTTGGTGCGTTGTTGAAGCATTGAACACTGGTTCTGCCCCTATGCCAACAAATGGTTCTGTTGCCGGGACCTGAAACTGTGATTGCTAGGAACTGAAGTAAAGAAAAGAGAATCTGTGTGTGTAGATCTGTTGCTGAAGTGCGCAGTACTCTACTTGACTTGTGAAGCTTTGTGATAAGAAAGAAATCTGATCGGAAGAAAAGAAATAAAGATTTGTGCTTTGGTAAGAGTAAGATAAGTGATTTTATTTTTTTTGAAAGCATGAATTTAAGTATGTTTAACAGATTATGTCCTAGTCTAGAAGCTAGGGCATAGTTGGAAGAAAGAGTTGATATAAGTAAAGCTAATAGAAATGAAGAAAGATATGTTATTCCTGGGAATAGAAAGAATTTTTGGACTAATAAGTGGATGCAGGAACCTAGAAAGAATTTTTGCAGATTGCAAGTCCAACACTGTGATCCTAGTGCGCAGTACAGGAGAATTTGAGGAACTTATGAGAGAAAGAGAATATTGACACTATGTTATAACTGTAGAAGACCGAGACATCTTTCTAAGGAATTCCCTGGTATAGGTCCTATTTGTGTTTGTTGTAAAACTGTGGTCATGAGGTTGAGGATTGTCCAAGGATGATTGCTAAAGTTGAAAGGATGAACATGAGACAAGAAAACTATGAAGGAAGTCAAGAAAATAAGAGCATGTTAGAGAACAGATCAGAGGAATTTCAGACTCCACTAGTGTAGTTGAAAGAAATGAGGGATGCTCATAAATATGTCAGTTTACCAGAGATCCTGAAAGTAAAACAATGCATAAATGAAAGAATAGGAGATTTCGACATAGACTGTGTCTTGGATGAAGAAACAGAAGTGAATATTATGACAGAAGACACTTGGGAAATTTTGGGAAAGCCTACTATGATACCTTCATTGGGAAGAATAGGCTTATTCAAGGGAAAGATGATAACCCTATGTGGAAGAGTTACTATTGTACCTGTTATCATCCAGGGAACATCGACTGAAGAAGAATTTGAAGTCATTAAGTTTGTTGAGAAAAATTTCCCTTTCCCACTTTTAATAGGAAAAACTTGGATTGAGAAAGATCATATCAAAAGGAAAGCAGAGGAAGAAGCTCTAGAAAATAAAAAAACATGGACTAAGGGATTTCATAGCTAGAAAAATAGATCAACTAATAGAAGAATGAGAATATAAGTCGAAGCAACAAAGGGCGAGATAATTAGTTGTCGAGGTTAAAAGAACGCAAGAAGGTATGAAGGACCTATCCATGCAAGAAAGAAGTATATCCACCCAGGAAGTATTAAGAGAAGGGATATTAACTTCAAACCCTTTGAGATAACATCAGCAGTGTGAAGTCAGTAAGCTAGGAGAAGATAAGAATAAAAATGGAAAGAGAATTCCAGAAATAGTTAGAGAGACTCATATCACAGGAAATAAGGCAAGGAAGCTCAGTAAAAAGAAAGCCAAGTTGGAAAAGTTGTAGGAAGTTACAAAGAACAAATGGAAGACTTTACAGGAGGTAGGTTTGTAGGATTTGAACCTCGCCGGAACAACGGAACCGCGTAGAATGGGACTTCACCCTCATGAAGATATATGATCGTTGGAGATGCCCTGACCATTAGAACGACGCTTCGGGATGGCTAGAAAACGCATTTATGGGTGGACAGACCGTCGTTGGACGTTGATTCAATCTAACCGCGCTGTGCCTACTGCAACTTCCTCGTCGGAGACTATAGAATTAGGGGATGAACCAACCCATTTGAGAATATTAGTAGATGCGACAGAGGCTCAACTTCAAAAAATACAAGAAGAAAAGGAGAAGGTTATAGAAGCCTTGAATCAAGAGAAAGATGAAGTCTTACAACAACTATGAGTTGCACGGTATTGCGTAACCGCCTATGAAAATGAGAAAAATGAGTTTTGGGCGATGCTCGAGGAGAAAAAAGTGAAGATACAGAGAGAAAAGAACCAGTTTCTCACATAGAAGACTGTTGTCAAAGAAGCGGTGAATAAAGCACTTCACTTTGTGCCAGGCTTGGCACAAGAAGAACATGATTCAGTCGAGGTTCAAGTGGTGAAGCTTGTTGATGCCATCCAATAGCTTCAAGTGAGGATAATGGAGTTGGATATTCAAGAAGTATCGAGCACTCCGTAGGAGGTGCATGATGAGAGGGAAGAAGCCGCTGAGAACGCAGTTGGAAGGATCAGAGCACTCACCTCAAAATGAAAATAGTTGAGCGATAGAAGAACGCAGACCTACGAACGCCTCGCAGAAGATACAGAGTTGAGGAATATGGAAGAACAGTTACAGGAGGTGCAACATCAGGCCTTCTCTGTGCAGGCGCAGATGAAGTTACTCACTATAGTCAAGAGAATGAAAAGATCACAAGAACAATGCACAGTCTAGCAACAGATTACTTCCATCCAGGGTAGGGTAATGGAATTCATGCAGAAGTTGCAACCAATGCAGGATGAAGCATACAAAGTGTTTGAAGAAATTGAAGGACAAGGCTCACAAATGGACCAAGTGTTTACAACAATTGAACAATGCCTGGAAGGTCCTATTATAGAGAAGATGATCCAAGAACGCACTAAGAAGGAGGCTCAGGCGAAGCAACAATTCGAGGTCGCTCAAGTGAATCTCGAGGCCTTCAAAGAAGCATTTCCCAGACCTGAGTGGCTTGAGAAGTGTCATAGGTGAGTGTTGGGGGCCTGTTGGCCCTCGACCAAGTTTTGAGGAAATATTGGTCATGCTTGACCACTTTTTGGAATTCGATAGGATGGTCGAAGATGGAGTGCCCAGGCAGAGCTGAAATAGCAGATCTCACTTGTTTTGTGGGATTTGTGGACCCAACAAGGGGTTCATTAGGGTTTTTGTAATAAGTTATGGGATGTTGGCCCATGGGTTCTCCCATGTTTAGGCCTAATTGTAAAAGTATAAATAAGTAATATTGTAAGGTAGAAGGGGAGAATCGATGTAAGAGACTTAGAGAGCGAAGTATAAGTGGCTAAGTCAAAGTAGTTTTGGGTTGCTTAGTGCACCAAAAAGTGAATGTAAGGCTCTGTGCTTGATAAAGGAGTTGGCTCTGTGCATTGACCTAATTTTGGGAAGGAGGATCTGGTGCTTAGTGCACAGATCTCCTGTCCTCTGCTAATCTTAGCTATGTGGCTTAGTGCACAGGAGCGGATGAATGTAAGAGATTCAGAAGAATAATAGAGAAGACAAAGTAGTTGGTGGACGTAGCCCCACACTGGGGTGAACCACGTATATCTTTTGTCTTTGGTGTGCTCTGTGCTATGTTGGTTTTTGTCATTTATCTGCTTGGTGATTTAGTTATTATGTACGATGGATAGATATGATGTTGCTTAGTGATTTTATGAATGAATGTTAGATCTAACTCATTGTTATGTGATAAGTGGTTGAAGTGCTTACTCTTTGTTGTTACTGCGCTGATCCATATTAGGGTTTATTCTGTGATGTTAATAAAAGCTAATGAACTAATGCATGTTACCTTGTAAGTGTTAATAGAATACACTGTGAAGTGTTGTAATCACATATATGTGTCCCGACTTGGTTATAGACACCTGAGTCCTGCAACCCCCTTGCTTCTACCTCGGGTGAGACTTCCCCTACTTCGCAGGTGTTTCCGAAAGGGTCAGTAGTTAGGGTTTTGTTGGTGCATTGTTGAAGCATTGAACCCTGGGTCTGCTCCTGTTCCAACAATTGGGTTGTCAGGCCTTAAGAGTGAACTCCTGAATGATTTTCACTATGACCAAAAGTGTTTGTTGTTGTTTGTTGGTGGTTTTCCTGACAACAAGTTCCCTTGAGTTCCCAGTTGAGAGATTCCTTGTTACATGTGATAGAAATACCCGGATAAATGAATGTGACATATGAGGGACTGCGATCACTAAAGGGGTACATTCCTTTGGTTGGGAAGGTCAAGAAGAAAAGAGCTAGTGGAAAATTGGGACAGTTGTAGGAGAAAATTAGTGGGTTGTGAGTTTATGAGTTGTGAGTGGATAGTGAGAGACCACCCTCTTTTGTGGATTACTAGCCTCAGCTCGGGGGTGACTTATTGTTTATATTTGGAGCAACAAGTCTATGGTTGGGTGGAACGTCCATCCCAAGCAGCTGGTTGCACATATATTTTAAGAGATAAGTGTTTTATCTTGTTGTTGTTTGTATTATGATTTTATTTGTTGTCTATGAACTTTGTGTTTGAGAAAGATTATATGATGTTATGTTGAGTTGTGTAGCTGCATTTTATGTCTAATTTTAGATTTTTGTATATGTATGTAATTAATAATAACAGACAGTGGCTAAATATGTTTGTAATTTGTAGTTGTAAGCTATAAGAATTTATTTAGTTGGCAATATTTTTTGTTTTTATGAGTATTCTACACCATTATGTCCCTCGGTTGGGCTGGGGGACGTTACATGATGGTATCAAATCCCTCAGGTTCAAGCATCAGGATTGAATGGGCCAAGAATAGGTTCAAAATGAGTAATTTGTTGTTGCATACTTTGGTCTTTGTAAATTTTGGGAAAATGAAGAAGTTGGAATGCAATCCCCAAATTTGTGGGTAAATTTTGAGTTTGAGTGCCCTAGGGTAGTCAAAGAGACTATATGAGGAATAAATATGCAAAGTTACGCAGTTAATTTCATCCTGGGAGATCAAAATTCAAGTTGTAATGGTCATTGTAGTGTTTTACACAGTCTAGTGAATCGATGGATGAGATCATGTTTGATCATGAGATCAACAACCAAGATTCACTTTGATAAATTTAAAAATCCATCAGGTTTCAACTATATGGAAGGTTAAGCGAATCAATGGCCAGTATTCATTTTCGACCATTTGGAAAATAGATCAAATGGATGGTCTCGATTAGTTTTTGGAGGTTGGAAGAAGGTAGTCGATCGACGATCAAGATCATCTTGGCTTGAAGATCGACAGATTAGATTCACCCGGAATTTGATAAAAAATCACTAAGTGTTGAAGTTCACCAACAAAACCTACCGACAATAGATGATCAGGTCGGACGAATTGGAGAAGAGTTGGTTTGACCAAAATACATTGTCGATAATTGATGGTCAATGCTCAGGGGTCGACCGGATTTGATGAAGTGTTTTCATTTGCCAACATAAATCGTCGACAATCGATGGGCCAATGGTTAAGTGTCGATCGATTTGAAGAAATGTTTTTGATCGAGCAAGAGAAGTCGTCGATGCATCGATGGTCAGGTGTCATCAAAATCAGTTAAGTTTTTTTTTTTCGATGGGCCAATGTTCAGGCATCATCTGATTTGGTGAGATGTTCGGGTCATCCAATAGAAACACCCAATGGATAATGAATAAAAGAGGGTGATGATGTGTCATGCCATGTCAACATCCATGTTTTGTGACATGGAAAGTAAGTTGATACATCAAGATGATATGTCTTGCCACATCAGTATATGCCACATCATCCTTGAAGTGGTCGATGGACGACGGTCAGGTCGACCGAAATATAGAAGTGTTTCATCAGCCAACAAGAATGATCGACGACCAATGGGTCGATGGTCAGGCATCGATCAGATTAGTGAGGAGTTCCATTCACCAATGGAAATCATCTATGGTTGATGGTAGGTTCAGTCGGTTAAGCGGTGTGTTGTGAGTGGTTTCCAAGAGAAACGGTTGATGGTTGGGTCGGTTGGTTTGAAGGGTGTGTAAATCGATCGTCAAGGAGTTGGATCAATGGTCAACGGTCAAGTAGACAGTTTGGAAAAGGTGTTATGCACATCCAAAGGAAGGCGTCGATCATCGATGGTTGACAGAGTATGGATAAATGGCTCATATTCCATATGATTTGATATGAATGGCTCATATTTAAAAGGTTGTTACAACAGTAAAATAGTCAATTTTATGCGAAATTTTGTGGTTTTTGAAGGTCATTAACTTGTGGGGCATTTTTGAGGTCCTAAATGACGTTTTTACTGAATCAAAACCCACATGAATACAATCTTTAAAATTACATTATGTATCTATAGCTCAAATAAAATAGCTTGAGAAGAGCTTTCCAATGAGATAAAATGTTCGCAAAACAAAGCTCATATGAGAACGTTACAACCAAAATGGTAAGGGTAAAATTCCAGCATTGTATTAACTTCCAGAGGGCATAACGTCTTGTTCAGAAGTCTATTTGGGAACAAGAGTAGTGTATGAAAATATTATGACCCATAAAAGATAGAAATGTTGCCAGATTTGGGTTATGGGTGCCTGAAAATGTGCAGGAAGAGAAATAAGACACATGTAGAATGCAGGTATAAATTGGGTAAAGCAACATAAACTTCTCTGGACCATAACTTTCATCTCGAAGCTTTCATTTGAACAAGCGAATAGTCATTGGAAAGGTATTGAGCATAAGACATCTATCAAACCAAAATTTTGAAAGGGGAAATAATGTTTTTCCAAAAATCAATAAAGATATTTTTGTAGCAGTAAATGAGTGGGAAATTGCAACATATGGATGTTGTAACTATCTGCTCATAACTCAATTTGAAGCATGGGTGTAGTCATTGGAAAGTTATTTCAGAGAGGAATGCATCTAAGGAATCATATTTTGATTTGGTGCATTGTGTCCTTCATAAATAGGGATAAAAAGTAATATGTATTCTAATTGATTAAATGTTTTATGCTATGCATGGTCTAACATGAATTATTACATGCACATTTCTTGCAGAATTAGAGGTACATGAAAGAATATTTTGTTCTTATATGAGGAATGGAATCATGGATTATGCTCAAGGATCTTACAACCATGAGGAAGAGATTAGAGGTCTATGTGTCTATTGGAAAATTGGGTTAGATTGATGGATAGTTGGTTATCATTGATGTCAACCCTTGGAAAGTGACCATGGATAGTGATGTCAACCCTTTGAGAGTTCAAGTGATGTGGACGAGATCATTGGATAGTTTATTATCATTTGTATGGTTGAGATTAATGGTGAATTGTGTCGGATACATTTGAAGGATTCTGGTAGCATATTCTCGTAGAAATTTTGAATGAGGAATATGGATTTGAAGGATTGAGTAAATGAAGGTAAGACACTCATATATGGATAGTACTTGTCTTTCTATTTCCAGTTATATGTGGAACGCCACGTAGCTCTTCACGGTTAGGGAGATATGGTCTTGTGAAGTTGGAAGCCCCAAAGAGTGGTCAAGAGACCCCTAGTTGGTTACAAGTTGGTTAATAAAGGGGTAAAGTTGTTGTAAATAGAAAACACTAGAAGCCCTAAAGTAAGGAGGGGAGTTACCTATCACTTGTATAAATACACCTCATGGTTTCATTCATTAACACATTCATACACACTTATATTGAACATCTATCCAGTGAATTGTTATGGTTTAATGAATGGTTTAGTGAATGGTTATGGTTTATCTTTGGTATTTTTGAGGTTGAATGTGGTAGAATTTTTCTGAGGTAGTGAAGGTCTGAAGGGCCGAAAATTTTGGAGTTGTAGAACTTGAGAAAACCCAAGTTTCTGAGGCATACATGGGTTGGAAATACAATAGGTAGCATACATACGCAGGATGACATTAAAATAGGTAGTGTACATATGCAGGCTAATAGAAGGATAGGTAGCATACGTGTGAAAATATCATGAAAAATTTGAGTGGATGTCAGTACCAGGTCCCTGAATTCTAAAGCAAGTTCCTGGGTCTTCATTCTACAGGTTCTCATAAGTAAAGGTATTTCGTTTATGTATTTATTTGAGGATTGAATCTTGGATGATATGGCACATGCTTAAGGTATGTCTTGGAGGGCCTTGATGGTACATGGTTGAGGGAAGATTGTTATATGTTTGAGACACAATCTTGGTACTTAGTATATGGTTGTTATGATTCATTGTTAGAGGCACATATTTGTGGTATTGGAATATACTTGAGTCTTTTTATATTGTGTTATGAGACTACATCTTTGTGATATTGAGGAGCATGCTTGAGGCATCTAGAGGCATTTCATGGTATATGGTACATGTTGGGTGAGATACATTGTTGGTACACTTATTGGTTTATTGACACAAGGTGTATAGTTGTTGTGTTAGTGGTATACCATTGATATTGATACAATGTTGAGATATAAACTTGGCATATGGTAGTACATGCATAGGATACATTTCTTATTAGTGATGGTACTTGGTTGAGATACACTCTTGGTAGTACTTGTTCAACATATCTTATGGTACATTGTATAAGGTACGGGTATTGATGTTCATGGTTGATGTACATGGTTGATTTGCATGGTTGTCACATAGTATGGTATATGGTACATTACATGGTTGGTACATGGTTGATGGTACAAGTTGACGTATGGTTTTGGTACAGGTTGATGCATAATACAGGTTGATACATGGTTGAGACACATATCTTCTGATGGTATGTAGTGATGTTGGATCATTCTTGGTTGAGGCATGTGGTTGTTGGACATATAGTTCAGAGGTGTCTTTGGTATATGATTCAAGTGAAAGGATCTGGTTGAGTATCAGTGATAGTGGCAATGGCAGTGACAGTATCATTGATAGTAACAGAGGAAAAAAAGAGTCATAGTTCAGAAAGGTGAACACCCTAGTTCTCAGAGGGTGTATGCAGGCTGCAGTATAGACAAGTCATGTACATACGTTGGCTACAGTATAAACAAGGCACATACATACACAAGATGTAGTATATGCAGGTTGTGTACCTGTTGGTATTTGTTGGTACAGGTTGAATTCTGGTACAATATTGATTACAAGATTTTGGAATAGGTTGGTTAAAAGTTGTTGGTATAGGCTGGTATGAGTTTACAGTGATATGTCTTATAATGACAATGTGGCAGTGGTTTCATCATTTGACACTTATATTTCAGGGTGGTTGGATGGGGCAAGGATAGTTGGTTGTAGCCACCTTTTGGTCATAGTTGGAGAACATAGGGGGTTGTGGCATCCTTCTTGTTTTAGCCAGAGAATCAGGGAGTTGGAGCTTCCTTCAGGTTGGAGCCTGAGAACTAGGTGGTTGTAGCCACCTTCCGATTGTAGTTGGAGAACATAAGGGGTTTTAGCCTCCTTCTGTTTGGAACCAGATATTTCAGGGAGTTGTAGCTTCCTTCAGGTTGGATCCTGAGAATAGGGGGTTGTAGCCTCCTTTCAGTTGCAGCTGGAGAATTTGAAAGTTGGTGCTTCCCCTATGAATGAATTCTTGATATATATAAGAAAGAATTTTGTGGTTTTCTCCCATTTAGGTTTCCATGTAAATACTGGTATATTGTGTATTTAATTTGATGTTGTTGATGTCATGTTTCTTATGATTATATGCTCATGATATATTGAATGCAATCATATATGATACATCGATGATATACTATTGAACATTGTTGATAAAGTGAAAGAATATATATTGTGGTTAAAAGTGGTACAAAGTGCTCATACTGATTCACCCCCCTCTCAGTATTCCAACAATGTCAGCATGGGAAATTCCAATATAGATTCAAATGGAAGAAGATACAAGTAGGAGTTTGTAACTATGATAATCCTGCATAGGGAGGTGTAGAGCTATAACTATTATAATGAAAGTATTATGAAGGCTTAGGAAGAGATACTTCATAGCTTAAATATGTTGCACAAACAAGTCAACAAGGACTCTGGCACTAAGCAAGCATCTAGTGTTATACAAGTGAAAACATCTAGATCCCATAGAAAAATGGATGTTCATGGGAATGATAGACAGTCAAGAAGTATGAGAAGGCACCATCATTCTCCAAGGTAATCCACCAAAAGAAATAATGCAAGTTCAAGGTCGGGGAGTAACCCAAGTGTGTCTCCTATTAGGAGGAAAAGAAGAAGGCATGAGGTAGACATCCTACAAGGTGAACTCGGGAATATCAAGCCACAAACTTTCAATTATGAGTACAGGAAAGGAGTAGAGGTCGAGGCCTAGCTACTGGAAATGAAGAAATATTTCCAATTGCATGATTACCCCTCAAGGGTAGAAGTTATAATTGCAACCTACCACTTGCAAGGAAACGTGGCTATGTGGTGGGATCAACTTAAGCAAGCCAAGAACCTTGATGAGAAGAGGATCTCATGGAGGTATTTCAAAGGATATTTTGAAGAGAAATATTTGTCTGAGCATTATTATGAAAGGAAGATGAAATAGTTCTTTGAACTAAAGCTAGGAAGCATGAAAATGGATGAATATGAGAAGAGGTTCTTTGAATTGTTGAAGTATGTTGACTTCATAAAATATGAGAGGTAAAAATCCAAAGGTTTCTAAGTGGGTTACCCTCCTTCTACAGTGACAAGATTCAATATGATAATCCCGAGACCTTGGAGGAAACCATAAGGAGAGCAAGGAATCTTTATGATCAAAGCAGAGGGAGGCCAATATTCCAAAAATCTTGGAATGACAAAATTAAGGATAAGAGAGACCAAAGGAAAAAAGGTTTTAAGCCACACTTTTTCAAGAAAAACAACCAAGCAAATCAACAAGTTCAATGAGCCCAAAATGAACACAATAATGTCAATTCATTTGGGAAAAGGCAAAGCCAACATCTTGTGTAATGTTGGGGGTGTGAGGGAAATCATTTATATAGGGACTAGCCTCACAAAGGAGAAATAATGAGGGTTGTACACAACATTCATGAAGCTAAAATAGTGGAAGACATGGGTGGAAACATGCCAAGGATTTATGCAACCTTGTACAACAAGAAAGTGTAGTACCAATCCCCCATGATTGAAGTGGAAGGTAAGATTAATAAACAACTCATAGCAATTTTAAGTGATTCTGGAGCCAACCATAGTTACATAAATGATAACATTGTTGAAAGATTTCACTTGCAAAGGAGTAATCATAATAAATCTTGGTTAGTTCAGTTAGCCACAAGAGCTAACAGAAATATCAATGAGCTTGTTAAAGATTGCCTGATAGACATGAATGGACTCAACACAAAGGTACTAGATGTAAACATCATACCATTGGTTTCATATGATTTTCTTATTGGAATGGATTGGTTGGAAAAAAACCATGTTTTATTAGACTATTAAAACAAGACAATCAAATGTCTTGATGAAGAAGGGAAGAAAGATTCAAGGCATTCCAAGAGCTATAGTTGTTAGAGAGATTTCAACTATGCAGTTGAAGAAGAGTTTCAACAAGGGATGTCATATTTTTGCATCCCATATGGAAGAGGAAACCAAATATAAAGTGGTAAGAATTGAAGACCATCCGGTCTTAAGGGATTTCAAATATATTTTTAGAGAAATCCTAAGATTTCCACCAAAGAGAGACATTGATTTATCTATTTATTTAGTGCTAGGAGTTGCCCTAGTGTCCCTGACACCATAAATAATGGGCACACCAAACTTGAAAGATTTGCAGATGACACTTGAAGAATTATTAAAGAAGGGGTATATAAACCCAAGTGTGTCAGCTTGGGGAGCCCTAGTTCTTTTGTGAAGAAGAAATATGGAACCTTAAGGATGTGTATTTATTTCAAACAACTAAATAAGGTAACAATAAAGAACAAATATCATTTTCCAAGAATTGATGATTTTTTTTATTAGCTGAAAGGTGCAAGAATATTTTCCAATATTGAATTGAGATCAAGCTATCATCAAGTGAGGATAAGATAATAATACATCAACAATACATCATTCATGACAAGATATGAGCATTATGAGTTCATGGTAGTGCCATTTGTACTATCAAATGCCCCAACAATTTTTATGTGCCTGATGAATGGAGTGTTTAGGGAATACCTGGACAAGTTTGTAATTATGTTCCTAGATGATATTCTCTTCTACTCTAAGTTAGAAGAGAAACATGAGGAAAATTTGAGAATGGTGTTGCAAATTCTAAGAGAGAATAAATTGTATGATAAGCTAAGTAAATGCATATTTTATCAAAAGAAGATTCACTACTTGGGGAATATAATTTTAGCAAAAGGGATAGTAGTGGATCTCGAGAATATAGAGACCATTAGAGGTAGAGGATCTCAAACACCAAATAACATGACAGAGGTCAAATAATTCATGGGTCTTGTCATTTATTACCAAAGATTCATCAAAGGATTCTCAAATATTACAAGTCCAATCATTTCTTTGCAAAAGAAGGGAATGAAGTTTGAATGGAATTCCAAGTGCAAAGAGAGCTTTCAGCAGCTAAAATACATCTTGACAAGTGCACTAATATTGAATATTACAGATCCATTTGAAGATTTTGTTGTGTGCATCAAATCATGCAAGGAAGGGCTCGGTGCTGTTATTAGTAAAAAAATATCATGTGTATGCTATGAATCCAAAAAATTAAAAGAGCATGAGAATAATTATGCTACACATGACTTGAAGTTAGCAACAATTGCACATGCATTAAAAATGTGGATACATTACCTTATGGGGAATAAATTTGATCTAAGGATAGACCATTGTGGTCTAAAACATTTGTTTGGACAACCAACCTTAAATCCTAGACAAACTAGATGGCTTGAATTTCTTAGTGAATATGTATTTGAGATTAAGCATATAAAAGGAAGGGAAAACCATGTGGTTGATGCACTCAATAAAAACGAACATGAGAAGAATATTGTAGCCATTAGCATGTATAGGATTGATCTAAAATATCAAATTTTGCAACAACAAATTCAGATCGATAATATGTAAAAATAAAAGGAACATTATAACAAGGAAATTTTCAGAAAAAATTTAATTCTTATGAGTTGAAAGAAGAAGGGATTCTCATGTACAAAGGCGAAGTACATGTGCCAAATTCCAATGAGATGAAAAATGAAGTGTTGAAGGAAATGCACATTGTACCATATGTTGGGAACCCAGGATATCAAAAGACAATTGCAACTGTAAGAAGCTAATACTTTTGGTCAAGAATGAATAAAGAAGTTGCTAATTACATAGCTAGATGTATCGAATGACAAAAAGTGAAGACTGAGCATAGGCATCCAAAAAGGTTATTGTGGAAATTTCCCATTCTAGAATGGAAGTGGGAAGTTGTTACATTTTATTTTATTACTAACCTTTCCAGAACAGTGAAAAAACATGATTTCGTCATGGTGATGGTGGATAAATTGACTAAGGCAGAACATTTCATTCTAGTGAAGACTACACACAAGGAAGAAAATATTGCATAAATCCACATGAAGGAAGTTGTTAGGATACATGGGGTGCCTAAGGCAATAGTTTCAGATAGAGATCCAAAGTTTACTTTAAATGTTTTGAAAGGTTTGTTCAAGGTATTTGGGACAAATCTAAAACTTGGTACAACGTATCATGCATACTCAGATGGGAAAACATAGAGGACTAATAGGATAATCGAAGACATGATTTGAATGCATGTGATGGATCAATCGTAAAGTTGGGAAGATTATATTCATTTAGTTGAATTTTCCTACAACAATGGATATCGAGCCTCACTAAAAATGAGTCTGTTTGAAGCATTGTATAGCAGAAAGTGTAACACACCAGTAAGTTGGGATAATTAAACAGACAGAGCAATTGTTGGGCCAGATTTGTTAAAGGAAATGGAAGAGAAGATGGCAAAGATCAAGAAGAATTTAAAGGCTTCCTAGGATAGTCAAAAAAGTTATGTGGACAGGAACAAAGTGTTTATAGATTTCAAAGTGGGTGAACATGTGTTTTTAAAAGTGAAGGTGAAAATAAATTCTATAAGATTAGGAAATTGCCCAAAGTTGGCAGCAATATATTGTGGGCCTTTTGAAATATTAGAAAATATAGGTCCAGTTGCATACATGCTAGCATTTCCTATAGCCATGAGAGTGCATAATGTATTTAGTGTGTCATTATTAAATAAATATGTGTCTAACCTAACCACATAATTGATTGGAATGTGATCCAGGTGGAGCACTAAGGGGATTTCCAGGTGGAACCAGTACCCATCTTGGACCAGAAATTCAAAGTTCTTAGGAACAAGGCCATGGGGTTGGTGAATATTCAATTGACCTTCTACGATCTTGAAGGTTCTACATGGGAGCATGAAGAAAACATGTGGGAGGAATACCCATAATGTTTTTTCAATTTTGAATAAAGAAAAATGCAAGACTCCATTTTGAGCAGCTAGAGTTCTGAAACCACATCTCAGAGTCCTATCCAACTACACTAGGGGACTTGATAAGAGGATGGATAATTTCTTGGGTTAGCCCTAATAAATGGATGGTACAACCCTTGGGTTATCTCTGATAAATGAATGGTGCATTCCTTGGGTCAGTGAGTTGAGAGGAATGACAGATTATGGTTGGAACTATTGTTGGATTTTTGAAATTGCAGAATTTATTTTCTAAGTATTGTGATGTAAATTTGCATATATGTATATCGGTAGGGTGTGCACTGAGGAAGGCGTACAATTGTAGGGGAGGGGGAATGTAACATGCCCACTATAATCCCAAGTTTAATTAATGATTAATGTGGATATAATAAGTGGCTACGGCCAAAAGATGTCATATGTGAATTGTATTTCTATGTTTTAATAATAAAAATGTGATGCCAGATGCTAAGGGGAAACATACAGGTATGGGGGATGAAATAATCCACAAGAGGGGGGAGATTCTAGGATAATCGTCAAGAGGGGTCCAAGGGGGAATTACCCATGTATATTAATTCAACCTTTTCCCCTAAATTTATTATTGGTATATGAACCTTCTAATTTTTTATTCAGTGTTCCCAAAGCCAATCATTGAATATATGTAAGAGGGTGGGTGTGAGTATTCACATCCCATAGTTATTGGGAACATCGAGGTTGAGTAAAATCAACTTTGGGAAGTTTTTGAGTCAAGAAAGTAAGCCAAAGAGAGGAAATTTGTATGGGAAGACACAACAGTTTTTTAGACAATCAGTTTTAGTGCATGAACAACAAGTAGAGAGAAAGAAAGAGAGCTTGGAGCTGGAACAACCATGGAGGGAGAATTATATAGCATATCTGGAGCATTTTGGAGATGAATACTGAAGAACCAGGCTGCTAGGACTGAAGAGTGAAATCTCGAGTGAGTTGAATTGTGAAAAAGGGTGTTTGTTGTTATTTGTTGGTAGTTTTCCTCACAACCAGTTCTCTTGAGTTCCCAGATAAGAGATTCTTGGTTATATGTGCCAAAAATACCCTGATAAAAAAATGGGACACCTGAGGGGATGATATCAGTGAAGGAGTACATTCCTTGGGTTGGCAAGGTCAAGAGGAAGAGAGTTGGTGTAAAATCAGGACAGTGGTAGGAGAATATCAGTGGGTTGTGAGTTTAGGAGTTGTGAGTGGACAGTGAGAAACCACCCTCTTTTGTGGATTACTAGCCTCATCTTGAGGGTGACTAGTTGTTAATATTTGGAGAAGAAGGTATATAGTTGGGTGGAATGTTTATCCCAAGGAGTTGGTTTCACATCTATTTTGAAAGATAAGTGTTTTATCTTGTTGTTGTTTGTATTATGAGTTTATTTGTTGTGCATGAACTCTGTGTTTGAGAAATATTATATGTTGTTGTGTTGAGTTTCTTAGTTGCATTTCATGTATAATTTTAGAGTGTTGTAGATGCATGTAATTAATAATAAGAGACAACGGCTAAATCTATATGTAATTCATAGTTGTAAGCTACTTTATTTAGTTAGAATTTTTTTTTGTTTTTATGAGTATTCTGCACTGTAATGTCCCTCAGCTGGGTTGGGGGTCATTACATAGTCAAGGGTATGGAATATGGTAGGTGATGTGGAGCCATGTGGCTAGGCACCTTCTTGTTCTGTGGACCTGCGGTGAAGTTTCAAAATTTTTCTAAGTATCCATACATCGCAGAGCGTGGAGAGGATCAAATGTGTGGAGGAGAAAGAACACAAACTCACAGACCCACGAACCCGTGGTGAAATGTTGAGAAAATCAGCTAAGTATAAGGGATCATTCGGAAAAATTGGTCGATCAGTATGGAAGAATCACAAAATGATCACGGACCCATGGTGATGTTCAAAAATTTGTCTAAGTGTCAAGACTTCGCAGGTGTGAAGGGTATCGCGGAGGTGATGAAGCATAATGAAATGATCGTGGACCTGCAGTGAGATATCAAAGAAAACAATAAGTATAGGTGTATAATGGATATGGTGGAACACGACGGTTCATTTCATAGACCACAGAAAAAGTAACAATAATGGAGAATGGGTTATGAACATGCGACAAATTTAAGAAATTTTCTAAGTATGGGTGAATTTTTTTTATGGTTGAGATTAAATGAGAGTCCAGATCAGACGGTTGTTGAGTATCAGGGCCATGTGGAGAATTTTGACGGCTAGCGATAACATACCAATGGTCAAGATTCAATCTGAAGGGATGAATGGACGATCGTGGAGCATTGAATCTATGTTGCTTGTTCACGACCTACGTTAGTACTCTACCACTTCTGGAGGTCATGGGTTCGACCCCTGTAGAATCCAACCAAAATTTAACACCACAGAGGGGTGCCACATGGAAGCCCATGTTTGGGCCACATGGTACCATACCATTGGTCCACAAACATGCCACATGTCAGCTCCAGATAGGTCCACCTCATATGCCAAATCACCTTGTCATGTCAGCACCTTTGCCCAGTCAGCAATCCACATCACCATACCACATCAGTTGTATGGTCATACATAATGTAGGGTTAGCTTCCACATGGCCTATATGGACTATACAGTCAGCAAAAATTTTGCTTGTTTGAGGAAATGGACAGAATGTGATATCACTCACATATGATGTATGTTTGAACCCATTCAAGTTGTGTTGGGATCATGAGGATGAGGCCTATGCACGAGTCTATTTTCAAACAACTCGGAGCACTTTGATTTTTGAGCATATTTTGATCCCCTGGATCACTCATCCCCATTGGGAAGATTTTGGACATCCAAAAGACTACTTTCAGTCAATCTGAATATGAGGGTAATGTTGGATTGCTGAGAGGGGGGGTGAATCAGTAATAGCGTAATTAT
>SNQJ01S0181211.1:494-19407 GCA_010110895.2 Picea sitchensis
ATATTTTTTTGTTATTAATATTTTTTTAAATGTCATGTGTCAACTCCTTGTTAAAAATAGAAGGAAACACATATCTCACTCATATTAAGAATGTAGAAAACACCTATTGATGGACTAAGTTATTTTTTTACTTACAATTACCTTTTTTATACATAAAGTTGGTATTTAAATTTTTTAGTTAAGGTGGACATTGAAATACTTTTCTTATTATTAATATTTTTTAAATGTCACATATGAAATACTTTTCTTATTATTAATATTTTTTAAATGTCACATATCAATTTCATGTTGAGCAAAGAAAAAATTAAGTAATCTCCATACTGAGTTGTAAGAATTTTTTAACTTTCAATTGTTTTATGAATATATATAAAGTTGATATTGAAACGTTTTATTTAAGATATGCACTGAAATATTTTATTTATAAAAGATATTGATTTTTTATCACTAATTGAAATATTTTATGTATGGAGGATATTGATTTTATTTTTATTGTTCATATTTCTAAGCACTACTCAATAAGTACTGAAATAATTATCCATTTCTTTATAATAGCTTCAACTCCATACTAAATACTAAAATAATTACACATGTCTCTTATAATACATTACAAAACATTTTTTAATAGTAAAAAATGAAAGCTTTTAAATGATTACAATGTTTTTCATGAAAAAAGATATAAAAAAAAATCCATTAAAAAGAAATACTTGTTCTTAAACATTAGACCCACAAAAAAATAACCATAAACCTTACCTCTGTAACAATATTCCAAAATCTCATTATTTTCTTCCCTCTCATGGTTAAATTTTCATCCTGCTATATTGCACTATGTGCAATGGGATTTATATCTGGATCTTGACTTCCATCTTACCCTTCAAGATTTAGTCTGCGGGATTGTATGATGTGAACATAAATGGATATGGCCAAAGACCCCATGTCATGTTGGGTGCAATAAGGTATATAACTAGTTGGTAGCAAGTTGTAACCTCAAAACTTTTTAATTTTCAAAACTGTTACTTATTTTAACATGAAAACTTGCCACAACACACCCAAAAAAACAATTGCAAGTGTTACTAGTGAACAGGTTTATCTCGAGATTAAAAATTTGTAAGGTCATTATTAGCATGTAGATTTTAAAATTGCCATGCAGATATTTAACAATTAAATATCTAAAAACTGGTATTTCCTCGTCCAATTTAACCCTACATAACAACTTGAGAAATGCCGAAAAAATCTCCAAAACAAGTACATAACAACTTGAGAAATGCCGACAACATCTCCAATAGGAACTACATCAACGACAGTAAGCCGAAATAAAAGCATTCTAAATAACCATTGTAAACAAATTTCAGTTGTTGCGACAGCCAAGCATAAACATGGAAATAAAATGCCAATTTTAATTTAATTATCTCAGATAGAAAATGAGAAGAATATCTTGTTTTGGTACGTGTTGGGCTTTGAAAAATTACTGAAGAGAGGGAGATTTCTATCCCCCAACACAAGATTCTTTACAAAATTCCGACTGCTAAAAATCCACCCATTCCACTTCCTACAATAAAGCAAGTTACAGATACAATGATCTCCGACCTACAAAGAGGAGACCCAACCCAATCCAACAGGTTCATAAAAAATGCTTCAAACTCTATCCAAAAACATCAATAGCTTAAGTTGTTATGGAATCAAGACACCAAGTCTTAGTTAAATTTTTGGGGATTATACTAAGATATCATTCCAAAAATTATTGGAAAATACATGAAGATGTTATTCCCTCCAATATCAATAATATTAAAAATATTATTACATCTAAATTTAAATAGAAAATGTGGTGTGATAATGAATTAGAAGATAAAAGAAACTAAGATACTACAAGGATGTGGTCAAACCTAATCTAGAATATCAAAAGTATCTCTTTGTTTTAACTAGCTCAAAGAATAAAATCAACACAAACCAACTCCCACGATCTAGAAATGAGCATTGGGCAGTTCCCAAAACACCAGGGAGAATTTGTCATCTTTGTGACACTAAGAAGGTTGAAGATGAAAAACACTTTCTCCTGGAATACCCTTCATATACCCAAATTAGATCACATTTCTCTCCCAATTCTTTTTTCACAAAAATAAGATTCTTAAAATCTCATTGAAAAAGTATTCTTACCTTTCTTAAGGTCACATAGATCAATTTAAAATGATATTTATATTTTAAGTAAACAATATACTTATTATTATTAAAAGATTTTTTTTTAAATATTGAAAATAAAAATCATTAAAATAAAGATAAAAATTTAATTTTATATAAATAATAAATTATATAAAATTTGGAATATAAAAAATAATCATACGATCAAATTTGATTAATTATAAAAACCAATAATGAATAATGAATTTAAAATTTTGATAAATTACAAATTCTACAATAACGAGATAATAAAAGTAATAAAATAATATGAAATAAGGTTAAAAAAATTTGATTCATCAATCAATATAATTAAATAATATAAAATTGGAAACTAGAGCATTATTAATAATTAGTAAAAATAATAAGAATTAGTAAAAATAATAAAAATTAATAATTAGTAAAAATAATAAAAAATAGAAGGTAGAAATTTTTTTGATTTATAAATCAATATAATCAAATAATATAAAATTGAGAACTATGATATTATATAAAATTGGGAACTATGGCATAAATCAATATAATCAAATAATATAAAATTAGGAACTAGGGTATTATATAAAATTGGGAATTAGGGCATTATTGATAATTAATAAAAGAAATAGATAAATATAATCAAATAATATAAAATTGAAAACTAGAATATTATTAATAATTAGTAAAAATAATAAAATAATATAAAATAGAGAGTAGAACAAATTTTGATTCATAAATCAATATAATCAAATAATATAAAATTGGGAACTAAGGCATTATTGATAATTAATAAAAAATATAGATAAAACTAAAGATTATAGGAGAACACCCAAAATTTAATTAAAATACAATAAAATTTATTTTCATTAAACATTAAAAAAATATAGGCATTATTGATAATTAGTAAAAGAAATAAATTATAATTAGTAAAAGAAATAAATTAAAAGTAATATTATAAGAGAATATGTGAAACTTAATCAAAATATAATGATGCCAAGTATTGAATAAATTATTGGAGAATAAAAGAAGAAGTTATTATACAAGCTAAATTTAAGGAGACTCTATGGTATGATAAAGAATTAGAGAATAAAAGAAAATTAAAATATTATGAGGTAGTTAACTTTAACTTTGAAAATTAAAAGTATCTCTTTTTTTTAGTAGTGTAAAGAATAGAATCAATATTGTTAAAATAAGAACTAATTTTCATGAACTAGTGTAAAGACTAGAATCAATATTGCTAAAATAAGAACTAATTCTCATGAACTACATAGTGAAAATGGGAGTTGAGCAATCCCCAAAATACCATGGAAAAAAAGAATTTGTAACCTTTGTTAAATCAAGAAGGTTGAAAAAGAAAAGCATTTTCTCATAAAATTACCTGCTCAAAATTCAAAATATTTCTCACAATACCAACCTACCTAACCTTCTAAGTTATTAAAACTTTGTTAATATTGAAAGAAAAATTATTATTTTTTCTTAAAATTGGATAGACCATCATCATTATAATCAATTTTAGTTTCAAAAAAAAATAATAAGATAATACATCAAGGATAAATTTGATTACAAAATAAGCAAGGTTAAAAATAAACAAAGTGACATATGATAATTAATATTTATAATTCAAAACTAAGATAGAAGGTGAAAATTAACTAATACTAACAAAATATAATAAATAATAAATTTAAACGAATAAATATAAAATGAAAAGAAAAAATATATCATTAAAAAAATCCTTAAAAAAGAGAATTATTTATTTATTAAAAAATATTAAAAATAAAAGTTAATAAAGAAGGATTGAATATGTGAAATATGATAATTAATATTTATAATTCAAAGATAATAAAATAGATATAAAATAAGGTGATAATTAATTAATATTAATAAAATATAATAAATAAATATAAAATGAAAAGGAACATGATATGATGAAAACAAATCCTTATAAAAAAAAATATTTATTTATTAAAAAATATTAAAAATAAAAGTTAATAAAGAGGATTGAATATATAAGAAAAAGTAGGGAAGAAAAAAATTAAGAAAATATAAAAATGATGAAGAAAACTAGAGAAAAGAAATGAGATATGATTGGTGAAATTTATTGACAAAATTGGTGGATAATAGACTTCAAAATAGGCTTAATTTATAGTCATTTTAATGGATGGAATGTTTTTTTAATTTAGAGAGTTTTTTCTTACAATTTCATAAGAGTAATAGGGGTATATGCTAAGATTTTATTTTGCTGGACAAAAGTTAATTTAGTAGTGATTATAGAGTTTTTTTAGTTGATTGAGCATTTTCTTTATATGACAGTGTTTTGGTGTATTTTTTTTTTTCTTGTTTATGGATAACAATTGATTGGGATGACAGATACTTTGTACAACCTAGTACTAGGGAAATGTGTAATTTCTTCCATGTTCAATATGGAGATTATAAATGACATACATGCATACATATATATATGCACACAAAAAACCACTATAAATTCATGTTAACTCTTGATCTATCATTATGGGAGATGAATCAAGTTCTTCTAGGTGAAAACTTTTGCACCTCCATGGATTTGATCTCTCTAGGTGAATGTTAGATTCAAAATTAAGATGGATTTGGGGATGAGTAAATCCTTATTTACCAACATGGAATTGCCATGTGACATTTAAAAAAAATAATAATAACATAAAATATATTTCAATGTAGATTATAAATTAAATATATTTCAATGACAACAATTTTTTTAATATAATTTCTTAATAACAATAACAACAAAATTTACCATTAACTTATTTTCCCTTATGGAAAATTTTCAATAATATTAAGAAAAGGCAAATTTTCCATAGTACTACTTACATAACTTTTAAAAAAACAAATTAGCTATAGTAGTACTTTATTTCCTAAAAATATCTCTAAATTTGCTTTCAACTTAACAAATTAACTTTCTAATTTTTTTTTAAGACTTAAATTTTTATATTCTCTTACAAATTGTTTTAGGTAAAACTATATCTTTTAATAAAATCTTAATTTAATTTAATTTAAGGTACTATATTTAATATATTTTTCCTAAATTAGTTTTTTGATATTTTAGATGTAATAAATCATTTTACTTAAAACTATAACCTTCAACAACATTTTGTATACATGTAACCTTCAAAAACATTTTGTATACAAGCAACTGTGTTAATATTTAAAAATAAAAAATAAACATTATTTAAAATTTAATAAATTAAACATATGACAATAATTTTTTTATTGAATAATTTAATTGATATATAAACATATAAAGGGAATTAGTCTAAATATCTTTGAAGATACTTAATTTATTTTTAAGTGTTCACTATCAATTATTATGATTGAACATAATGTGCATAGTAATTAATCTAAGTTTTTCACTATTTAAATTGTTAAACTATAACAATTTATTTATTTTGAAAAAAAAAAACTAGTTAATTTAATTTTGAAAAACAAAAAAAATACATAGTACATTACTATGTGACACTATAATATTGATACATAATACCAACTTAAATTTATTATAATTCTTAATTCATGATGTATTTAGAGGGATCAAATTTCTTGAGTTGGAAATAATTTCTCAAATTTTGTACTGCAACTAAGCGCAAAAGGCTTCTTCATAATCATATTTTATAGCTTGGAGGACAAGGACAGGGTTTTTGAAAATGGTCAATACTTCTACAACTCGACGAGGCTATATCTACGGTTCTGGACAGATCGTTTTTTCCTGAAGAAGGAAGACATTTCCTATGCCCCAGTCTGGATATTCTTGTATTCCCTCCCCCGAGAGTTCTAGCTAGAGGAAATCTTGACAGGAATAGGAAGCACGCTAGGAAGATATGTCAAATCTTCAGAGGCCACAAAGCAGTGAAAATACACTTCCTATGCTCGAATCTATGTTTACATGAACACCTTAAAAGCCCTATCAATATCTGTTACCATAGAGTATCAGGATGAAGAATGGACACAAACCATAGACTATGAGCACATCCCCTTTAGATGTCGAAAATTCCATTAACATGGGCATCTCTTTAGAGACTTCCCCCTCAATGCACCAACATGGAAAACAACAGAGGAAACACAACAACAGGGTTTCACCTAGGTGCAAGGGCATAAGAAGCACACATCAAAAAATGTAATGCAGACAAGTAACAATCAAACCCCAACCGAAAACTCCTTTGACGCTCTTAACAAGTTATCGAACGCAGAGGAGGTGGAAAACCCTCATAAAACAAGGGCACCAAGAGAAGGAACCGGTAAGGACAAGAAAACCCTTGAGTCGGTATCAGAATAGATCTCAGGCCAGAATCCCCAAGATTACACAACACCAGGAACAATCCCAGAACATGATGATAGTGACATCATAATGCAGATAGATGAAAATGAGCTCGCAGACATTGACCTAGATAAGCTAGAGGACACCTCACGATTTGGTGTACACCTAGAGCCCTACACAGATCACAAGCAGAACCAGAAAGAAAGAAAGATATGGGGGCGTAAGACGACACACCAACTAATCAAAGAGGTAGGAAACTTCATGATTAACTCAGTGCAAATAAAACACCCCTCGAAAGGCTTTTTCCACCCTCCCCGCAATTAAATATGATGAAGATTATCACTTGGAATATTAGAAGAAACTTTCAGAAGATGCTGGAGGCATTGCAACTTCACCTACACTGAATCCAAAGGGGAAACAGGGGGATTAACCATCCTGTGGAATCCAACCACCATCATCCTAGAAATCGCCTATTCAATAGTGGGAATGCTTACTACTAATTATAGAGTAATAGGGTCTAGTAAAGCAGGATTCATAACAAATTCCTATGACCCTCATCTCAACCAAGAAAAATATCACTTCATAGACAGTCTTACCTACATCAACACACTACAAGGACAAGAACGATGGATACTCGGAGGAGATTTCAACATCATCCTCACCCTAGAGGAAACAAGCGGGGGTATAAAACTATTGGAACATGACAACAACAAGTTTCTCCACCTTATAGAAAACCTTAACCTAATAGATATAGAGACAAGGAATGGACCCTACACTTGGACCAGTAAGTGAGCATGGAATCAACACTTTGTTAGTCACCTAGATGACCTTCTAATTTTGGAGAACATAATTCTTGAAGGCCTAATTATTGAGAAAGTTATCCTACCAAAGGTCGGCTCACATCACTATCCAATCCATCTTTGGGTAAAGACAATGGCAACACCAAAGTTCAAACCCTTCTACTTTGAGGAATTTTGGTTAACCCACCCAGACTTCTCAGATCTTTCCCAAACCTGGTGGGCCAAAACAAAAAATGAACATGGCATGCGGATGTACAAATTCCACCAACACCTGAATAATTTCAAAAAACAGCTACGCAGATGGAACAAAAATGTTTTTGGGGATGTTTTCCTTGCAAAAAAGGCCCTAGAACAACATTTGGAGGAGGTTCAGCGAGATTCCATGGCATCAGGCTACTCGGAACCCTTGCTACATGAGGAAACGACTCTAAAAAAGAAACTTGCAAAAAGACACAAATAGGAGGATATTCTTTGGAGGAAAAAATCGTGGGTTCAATGGCTTAAGGAGGGAGACAAAAACACAAAGTTCTTCCACCGCTCCATGATCCACAAAAGGTACATCAAACGCATCACCAATCTTGAGGACTCACAAGGTAACACTCTTATGGACCATACAAACATTGAAGATGAGCTAGTAAGCTACTACAAAGAACGTCTTTCAGAACCCCCTTTGGATAAAATGCCAGCCATCAAAAGAATCACTCAGCATATCCCCACCATCATCACCATGGTGTAGACTAAATCCCTCATGATACCATTCATGCAAGAAGAAGTGGACTAGGCCATCAAGGAAATTCCATCGAGTAAGGCCCCTGGGCCGAATGGCTTCACCACGAATTTCTTCCATTATTGTTGGTCGATGATTAGAGAATAGGTTTATGCATTGGTGGAGGAATACATAACCTCAAAGAAAGTACTATCATCTCTTAATGCCACTTTCCTCACTTTGATCCCTAAATAAGAGCGTGTTACAAATCCAAAGGAGTTTCGGCTGATTGCGCTATGTAATGTCATCTACAAGATCATAACAAAAGTCATAACTCTCAAGATCAAACCCATACTCCCTTGTATCATTTCCAAGGAAAAGTCAAGTTATGTGGAGGGGTGACACATCATGGACAACATAATTCTGGTGCATGAAATCATCCACTCGCTCAAGACCAGTCATACTCCAGGTATCATCATAAAACTTGGCCTGTCTAAAGCTTTTGATAAACTAAGCTGGCAATACATGCATTATGTTCTTTTAGACTTTGGGTTTAGTATGGATTAGATATATTGTATCATGAAACTCAATTCTTCTGTCATTTTCTCCATATTAGTTAATGGGGTCCCCTCTAAGCCCTTCTCCCCCTCTCGAGGCATAGGCCAAGGAGAACTATGCTCCCCTTTCCTCTTTGCGATCATGGTGGAAGGGTTAGGGAGGTAATTATCTACCTTGATTGCTAATGGAACCCTACAAGGTCTCTCTATACATGGGCTCCAGCCGTAAGCCTCCCATAGCCAATTTGTTGGCGATACCTTGGTCCTAAACACCCCCACTACCAGGGAAGCACCCAAACTTCGCACTATAGTCTCATATTTTAGTGAGGCCTTTAGGACCACCTCTAATCTAGAAAAATCACATCTCTTATTCTTCAACATGCTAGCAATAGTTCAACGACACATCTCCCTCCTCCTTGACATACCCTGCTGATCCATTCCATCCAAATACCTTGGCTTACCCATCATAGACTCAGTAGCTCATAATACCTCCTAGAACTCTCTTATCCTGTCAATCTCCAATCACCTCAACTCTTGAACCTTCAGAACCCTTAACCTCCCTGTGAGGCTTATCCTCCTGAAATTGGTGCATCAAGCCATCCCAACCTACATGTTTTCGGCTTTGGAAGCCCCACAAACATTCATAAAAATCATAAGGAATATTCAGAGGAACTTCCTTTGGCATGACCACAAACAAGGAAAAACCTAGGCCTTGGTCAGTTGGGATAAGCTATGAAAACCCACAACCCTAGGGGGATTGGGGTTCTATAATCCTGGGAAACTTAACAGTGTCATGGGAGTGAAAATATGGTTGTGGTGGCTCAAATATCCTCATGAACTCTGGGTGTGACTCTGGAGGAAAAAATACACTCCCGGTCAACAACAAGAGGAAATCATAAGGCTCAACGATTAGATCCAAGGCTCTAACATTTGGAATGCAGCCTAGCACAATCTCCCACTCATCCAAAAACATACTTTCTTGAAATTAAAACATGGATGAAGTGCTTAGTTCTGGATAGATGAATGGAAACAATGCCCTCCCTTGCAATCTCTGGAAATACTATCCCCCTACCAGACCTACCTTCCAAATTTAAAAGACATCAAAGTAGCAAACCTATGGCTCAATACCCAACACAACACCCCCTGGCACAGTTGGAAAGTGTTTCCTCAATATCTCCATCTACCGCACAATGTCGAGATGCAACCTCAACAAGAAACAATGGATAATAGGAAAATATGCATCAGTGCAGACAAGGACATCCTCTGTTGGGGATACTCCACAACGGGTATTTTCATGATCAAGGAGGCCTATCAGATTCAAGAGAACTTTCATGATCAGGAAAAATATCGCATTTGGCACATAATTTGGAAAACCAAGATCTAGCCAATGTCTCTACCTTTCTCTAGCTCCTGGTACATAATAGACTCCTCACCCGAGACAACATAAGGAAGAGAGGATTTATTGGGCCCTCCATTTGCCATCTATGAAACCAATAGGAAGAAACCATCGAACATATCTTCAATCAATGTCAAGCCAGTAATCAGATTTGGGACCAAGCCACAACAATCATGAGGCAAACAAAGAATGATAGAACCAGTATTCCAAGTACTTTAAGAAACTAGGGCTCTGGGGATTATAAAAGCCCGATTCTAAATAGAATCTGGCAACTTTTTCCTGGTGTTATCGATTGGCAGCTTTGGAAAGAGAGAAACATACACATATTCCACTCTCAACCCTCTCACCTCTCTGATGTCTTGGCTAGGACTATTGCATGTGGGAAACAATTAAAATTCAGTCTTGGACTCCATAGGACATCCCCGATGCCCCTCCAGAATCCAACATTTTCACTACCTGGAAGAGAATTAGCCCGAAGACACCTCTCCTTCTCTCCAATCCCCTCGCCCCTCCATCATGATGCTCTACTTTCTGGAGGTTATCTCCCTCTGGGTTTTGGAAGTTAAATTTTGATGGAGCATCCAAGGGTAATCCAGGACTAGCAGGTTTTAGAGTGGTTATCAGAGAAAACACATGGTAAATCAAGTTTATCAAATCTGGCTTTCTAGGGCATGATACGAACAACTGAGTTGAGCTATGGGGCCTCATAAAATGCCTCCAACTAGCTCTAAGCCTTAATTTTCATCCCCTAATAGTAGAATGATACTCATAAATGATCATCTCTCTGGCCACAAAAGTTATCCAAAGTTTGGACCTGGAAAAAATCACACCCAGATACCACCTCACAGGTCCTCTCTCTCTTCTACAAACCTCACTACTTCCTCCCATCACTATCATCCCCTCACACATTAAAAAGGAGGACAACAAAGTATCAGATCGACTAGAAAATGAAGATTTCAATACCTAGGAAGAGCTCCTCAGCATTAATACCCTGGACCATCAAGATTCACAACTTCTACAACAGTGCCAAGAAATGGATCCACATGATTGCCTCTCCCTGGATGGGGTGACACATGGACGACACGTGGTGTCTGATGGGGAGAATACGAGGGCAATTAAATCCCCTCACCACCACCCTCCTCCCTTTTCCATTCGCGATGGTTAGTTTGCGTGAGCACCAAGGTTTAGTGCATTGGGCCTTAATGGAGACCCAGGCTCGGCTCCTCGACATTACTACGAATTCAATTATGGCCTACACTAATGGATACTAGAGCCATCAACTCCTCCATCCTCCTGGTATTTTCGTCGTACGGGAAGTTCTATATTGGGCACTTGGGCGTTATGCACAATATCATTTTAGTTGTTCTCCTCCATGAATTAGCTCGCACCACTGGTGTATTCATCTACTTGGCACTCTACTCAACCATGCCACGATAAAGAGGTAATCCCTGACAAGGGCCAACCTACTGTAGTCGGTTTGGTAGAAACAAACGCCCAGGACTAGCCTCTCTAGCTCTCATACTAGGCGGCTCAGACCATCCGGGTTATTCTAGTCAGAATTGGTTTGAATGGGCTCAAACAAACCCCCATCCTTCTAGTACAGAGGGTCTCCATGGCAGGTGCCCGGTGGAAGAAGAAATTCCTCCCAATTCAAAGGAATATTTTCCTTTCCTACCATCAATCACCTTGGAGCACTGACTTGCCACCTACACCACCATTCCTTTCCAGGAGCCAGTCGAGATGGGTTTCATCGTGGAAGAAGAAGTCTCTCCTCCGGAGGATCACTTGAGACAAAATTTAGTCGCCACCATGGATGAGGATCCTGGCATGGATTCTGTCGCTGCAAATGACTTCATTGTTGTTACCATGGATGAAGTCCCTGATGATGAATAGGCTCATGATGATGAAGGGAATGAACAAACTTACCCAGCTCCCAGCTCTTGCAGACTCGCGAAAGACTACATGGTCTTGATATTTGAGATGAGAAAGGAACTGGTAGAGAAACAACACCACCAGAGCATCTTCAGCAAGTGTCTAGACGCCCTGTATGGCTCCTTGTCAAGTGAGCCTGAGAAGAGTTGATCCCCAACTTTTTTCCATCCATTCATCGTCCGGCTCCATCAAGATGGATACCTGGGTTTGCCCCATGTCTAACATTTTCACATGTGTTTTCTCTGGTTTAATGGCTAAGTTTTTGGAATTTTTGCATACCATAGTCTCTGCTTCAGGCTCGATAGGTGGTCAGGGCACTAAGTCCACCACCTATTCTAGTTTCCATGCTTATGGTAGAACAAGTGACAACTCCCCTTGTCTGTATGTCAATAGTTTTCTCTTTTTCTTACAGTTTTGGAACAATGAACAGTCATCCTGTCCACGCATTCTGGTTTCCACTATGGTGGTAGAAAAATTGGTGTGTTATAATGTACACTTAGACATGTATGTTTTCTACTAAGGAAAGGTAATATAATATTTTTATTTACAAATATATATATATATATATATATATATTATAATTGGAAAAATATTAACATAAATATTTTTTTAATATTATTTATTATATATTATTATTAAAAAAAATTAGTTGATGATAAATTTATGGTTTGATTAATATATATGATTATATAATACATATTATATACAATGTCCTAATGAAGTGGGCCAATTTTTAACGGGAATTAACTCTAAGTGATGTGATGCATAAACGCTATAGTGAAGAAAACTATGATAATCAAAGGTACTTGTTTTTTTACAAAAATAAAGTTTATCTTTTCTTAAAACACTTAAATAGTGAATTAAATATCCTATAATATGAACAATATTGAAGACATATATCATAGTTTTAGGACAACCCTCTCCACTTCCATCAATAAATTATGTATTGGCATGATAATGAGTGTAAAAGGAAAAAGAGGCACTACATAAATATAGAGCAAGAAAAGCTTAGATAACCCTATCAAAGCTAGATCCTAAGAGATTCTCGAAGCAAATTGACTCATAAAACTAAAAAAAAAATTGAATGATTCTCCCAAAGGATTGGAACTTCTACCTCAAAAACATTTATGAATCCTCTATTGTTGTGGAAAACATTCCAAACATTTCTATAGAGAATGAAGTTTTTTCTATATGTTGTTCCTGAGTCTGTACTTAAGACTTAAAAGTACAGTGTCAAGGCATCCGAAAGTGGGTAAAAGATGGAGAAGAGGGTAACGTCAACCTTCGGTAAAGGAAACTAGGGAAGATTCTACGTTGGCATTGTCTAGCTTCCAACTGTTCATGGATAGTTATATCTTGTTCAATGGCTGCCCATGAACGTTCCAATTCGACCCGGTTAGTAGCAGTTTTAAGAATTGTGTCGAAAAGATTTAAAGCAATGTGCGTTTGGTCCGATAGTCCAGGTTCGATATTAGGCTGTGTTGGTGCAGGGGCAGTCATGGGGGAACAGTAAAAGTAGGAAAGAATTCAAAGAGAGATTAAGTGTTGTCTCGATTTGGTCGAATAAAAGAGAATTTACGGTTTTAGGAATAAAATAGGGATGCAAATCAAAGGCTCTTTCCCGTAACTGTATTATATTTTAATAAAAGGTGAAAGGTGGGAGAAAAACATTTAGTTGTCCATAGTGTAAGGTTTCTACCAGGGTAGTGTCCCACAAATAAATAGAAGAGGAAAAGGTAAGGAAATAACCGATGTAGCAGAGAATATATGTAGAATTCTGAAAATGTAGATTGGTCTTACACCCACTAATAGTTGGTGCAGAGGAAAGACAATAAACAATTACAGAAAACAAAAATTCATTCGCTATAGTAGTGGTCGTACTAAAGTATAATGAAGAACATCAATTATGAATATGAAATGAAATTAAATATGAAATACAAAGAAACAAACTTGTAACACAGTCTTGATTGAATCGAGAATCTTCAGATTTGCTTGTATTAACTTCTCAAAAGTAAAAAACTTTGTTACAATCGACACAAAAAGGTCCAGCCCCGTTTATTTCTTTTTGTGATATATTTATACAATTTTACAAATTAGGTAGAATCTCAACAATCACAAAATTTCGGTTATGATAGGGAGGAGAGAAATCGCTCCATTTCTCCTTCTCTGTCTTCACTTGGTGCTAGGCGTTGGTTGTCACGCGGACTCGGTACAGGAAACACATCTTTCGACCAACTGAGATATTAACCGAGATGGTTCTGCTTGACAGCTGGCTTCAAAGAAGTAAAATTCTCGGGCTAACTGTTGCAGACTGTCTTCCATCTGTCCATCGATGATGTCTATGGCACATAGTTGCGCACTATGTTTGACCATGCACTTATCAACTTGGACTATGTCCACCATGGTCATCTGAGAGATATCGGCCGAATCTCTTTCCTCCTTTTCCTTCAGATCAAGTGAGATCTGTTCCACATTCATTTGTATCAACGCCTCAGCATTGCCTCTCTTGTCAATGCCCAGTAGCTCGCCATCTATAGAATTAAAGGCCTCCTCCAAGGAATTGGTTATCTTTTGGGCTTGCTTCTTGCCTTCGGCGATGGTATGCTCCCATTCCTTTAACAGAATGTTCCCTCGGGTTTGCTCTGAAATGGTGAATCTGGGAGTACCCGCTGAAACCCTGTTGTTCATGGCTATTACTCCCTCTTGGAAGGTGACCCAGGCCGCTCCTGCATCCCTTTCTCTGGCCGATAAATTCTCGGAAACTTGCTTTTCCAATAAACAGTTGTCATAGATTGCTTCCACCTTGGAGAGAAAATTTTGTTGCGCCGCAGAGATTCTGGTCTGAATCTCGATTGCCTGGGATTTGAACATCCCTATGTTTATCATTCTGCTCTCGGTGATCTCTACTCGAGCCTGCAGCTATTCAATCAAATTCTTCTACTGGCTCGCCTGCATCCGACCATCTCGAACCACCAACATTGTTTGCTCCAGCTTAGTTCTGAGCACCTCTATTTCATTTTTATTGGCTAATCTGGCCTGCTCTATTTCCACGCTCGCCTGACCTTTAGCATTCTTCGTGGAGGTGGCCAATCTGGCTTCAAGAGTCCTGATTAGGTGATTTTTTCTTTTAAGTTGGTTCTTTAAAAGTCCAACTTAGAATTGATTCACCGAGGCATATGCTCCTAGCATCCCTGCGATTTCAGTGGCGAATTGCTCATTCTTTTTATTTTTTCCATCGGTCATAACTTTATACTTTTTGGCAGTCGATTCTCCTTCCTGATAAAATTCCCATTTTACTATTGCTTTTCTCGTTATATCAAATAAAAACTCATTCGAAGGGAGTTATTCTACTCTTATGGGCTTCAACTCCTCATTAAATATGCATCCTTCTTCGATATTTCCCTACGTCGACTGCAAGGGGGTGACAGATGTGATGGGTTCTCTCATCTGTTTCGTCGATTTTCCTAGGGTGTCGACCGAGTTCTGCTTCTTTGACGGTTCTGGGGTCTTTATCTCTGTCTCCGGATTCTGTTTCTTTGGCGAGTCCGGAGTCTTTTCCTCTGCTTCTGGATTCTTCATTTGTTCCTCCTCATCCTGATGTTTTCCTGGGTCGGGAGTTGCATCTTTAGAACCTTCAGCATCCTTCTGTTTCGTCTCCGAAATGCTTGGACCCTCACCTCGCAATACAACGGGGAGACAACTATGTCGGTGTTCCTGGAATTTCAATACCTCGGCTCTATCCTCAGGTGCCAAGAATTGAATCCAGGCTAGAATTTTTTCATATGACCTCACTCCTCGGAAAATGTCATTCGAGGGTGAATTATCATGCTCAAATATGTTGAGCCCGTAATTAGCCAAATGATTGCTCGCGACCCTCTGTGGATCGTGCTTCTTGTATTCGATGGAGACCAAATTTAGGTCTTCCAGGGCTGCAACCTCAGCTTTGGCATGCCTGAAATCTAATAAAGAATAAGAATTCAAACGATGGGAAAATAAGGCAATACCTTCTTTGAGTACCCTTTGAGATGTTTACTTACACCGCTAATTACCGTCTGTCGGGTGACCTCGCGACAAGCCAGCTTGTCAGGAATGAACAATGGAAGCGCATGCGGGGAAACAGAAGCCCCGAAAACTCTGAGGTATGAAAATTCTGCCTCCACGTACTATTCTGCGGTGCTACTCAGATTTGTCACTATGTTGTCTGAGATATGGGATGGCGGGTGACAAAAAATGGCGACATGCAGGGGCACCATCACCCAGTTAAAAATTTCATACGCGAAATTTTCTGCTTTGTTCTCCCATAGTTTTTCATGATATACGTATATGGATTGGTCTTCAGCCGGAGTCCAACCCCATCTCATTAATGGAAATGGTGTCATAGAACAAATTGCATCCATAATATATGCGGAAATGAAGAATGAGGACAACCTCCCATTTTCCTTCTGCTCCCGATACTCTGTGACCCAATTAGCCAAGCTATCCGAAAGCATCCTTTCCCTGTTGAAGGAAACGCCTTCTGCGACCTGAAATATTAAAGGCACCCATGCAAGGTAAAAATGCGATGTGTCCTCTTTCCCATATAACCTGCATGTCATCATGGCCACATATTTGTACTGCGGCTCTAAAGAAGCGATTGAATATATGTCGTGGTTATCATCTCTGAACTTCGCTCTGTTCGAAACCCAATCCTTTATCAAACTGGCCATGGTTTTATCATATTGGACGCATTCTTTCTCCTTGAACTCCTCCAAGAACTCAGCGCCATATTCATGGTCTGACGTCGCGGGCAACTTATACATGGATTGCAGGTGTTCCGGCCTGAAAGTCCCGATGGTGACTTTCTGCTTGTTCATGATAGTCTTGGTGGGTATGTCCACATGATCCAACGCCCATTGGACCATGTCATAATATGGAAGCAACCATGGCCTGGCTGCTACTCTGTGCATTCTAGATTGGACGACTATTTTGTACTTGGTGGTTATATCATCTCTTTCGTTGTCGTCGGAGTCGTCGGAATAATACACCAATTATGATTGCAGCATATCTGAAACATATGACCAGTTAGGGACTGAGTCTGTATTTCGGGGAGAAGTATCAGAGACATTATCTTAGCCTTGTCCCGAAACCTCGACATTCTCCTTTGCTTCTTTCCGCGGAGCCATGGATGAAGCTTGCGTTTTAGCTCTTCTACGATAGAACTGTGTATACATATAGAAGTCAGTTTACTCAGAAGTGATGAGCTCTGCGTGCTATGAAAATACATTCGTTATAATGAAGCGCAACTCTTACATATATTTGAAAACTCGGTACCTTTCAAAACAAGCCTGTCCAATCACATTTAGAAATAAATTGCTGCCGTAAAAATCCGATCTTATATTCATAGATTTACCCTATTTCTTCATTAATGTCATAAATTTTGGCGGTTTCAAAKTCAGTTGGCATATGGAGTGAAAWTTTTTCCTCRTGAATCGTGCAAGCATCGAAACGCAGGATCTGTCTTGTTTTAGTTTAATTAATCCAATCTCACCAGCGTTAATCAATATCTCGCCACTCGTTATATCGGGGATTTTTCTTTAACATCTTCAGTCTTTAATGCCCGAGAATGCGAAGAGCGATTTTGTTTAATGAAAAGGTAATCATGATCTGAGGCTTGATTAATTTTATAATTATCACTTTCACCATATCGCGACTCGGGGCTTCGAAGATAAGTTTCTGGGAGATTTATAAGCCGAGTTGCGAAACCACGAGATCACGATAACAAGGCTTAATTAAGGGGAAGATAATCTTGGATTAAGTGATTAATTAATCATGTTATAATTACATCGTGACTTCGTGAGTCGGGGTTTAGACGCCGTAACTTTCGAAAAAGATAGTGTCGAGTGGCTAAATGTCGAGAACAACTTTAACCACGGTTAACTTTTTTGCCTTTAATCCTTGACATGGGTTATCCAGAAAGGACCTCGTGTTATCGGCTCTCAGGGCTATAAAAATAAAAATTTGGGTTTCGTGAACGCCGAGGCGCGAAACCCCGACGATGTCTAATCATGAGTTAAAAAAATTTACTCTTGTTATTGTCTTGAGTGAAAATTTAAAACGACTTCACTATTTCGTGACTCGGGATGTGTGAATTCATGAGTTATAGTATCCGACCTGTGAGATCCCAAAGTAGAACAAAAAGAGGGAACATTCTTACGAAAAGTAGGACTTGTTTCGAGAGTAGAAAAATCGTCGCTGCTCACGTGACAAAGTTTCAGAGGTCTCAATATCTCGGAGGGGAAAAGAAAAATATCTTTAGATTTCAAGCATCAAATGAAAAGTGTGACACACTAAAAAAACAAGGGCGGCTCCAACATAGGCTCCAACTCAGGATCCCGCCTTCCTGTGAGGCAGGAAGAATAGTAGACCACGTGCCAATATTGGGTAAATGGAGTCAAAAGCTCAATCAGGCGGAAAGGTTCCAAGAAAAGAGGATCGAAGGGGGAAAAAGACTTTGTTCTTTACCTTCAAAGTTTTTACAAAATCAGATACTCTTTTCAAACACAGTTGTAGTCCCTTTCACAAATTTCCCTTTCCCACTACTAACTTTAGGTATGTTTTTAAGACAATCGAAACAGTCCTAGGAGACTCAACAGATCTTGTGGCTCTCGGTTTGCATCAAAAGAATGAGATTATATGTTTTTTAATTGGGGAGTCCCGTCTGAATTTGGGATGTGGATTAGGTTTTAGAAAGCATTGGTTACCAGAGTAGAGTGATATTCATGTATAACAACCTTACAGATATCTCAGACATTGCTTCACTTCTAGCGAGCCTGCTCAGTACCCCGGTGAAGTTATCTGGCCCCTTTCACTGAATTTACTTTCACCACTTCGGAATATATTTATGAATTTAAATGTTGAGACGAGGGCAATCATTTCTGAATTTCCTTTCATTGTCTTCTTGGACTAGGTGGGGGCAATAATTTCTGAATTTCCTTTCACCACCTGTCTTATAATTTACTTTTTTGAGCGCGAAGATGGGGGCAATCAGTTTGTATCAGGGCTGATATCTGTGTAATATTTTTCATTATAGGTCTGTCAACTTACTTTGATTACTCG
>SNQJ01S0181212.1:1913-13340 GCA_010110895.2 Picea sitchensis
GACATTTTCATTTTGAATCATCTTGTACTTGAACATTTAAGTGGGGTAAAAGGAGGTTTCCCCCTCGAAGAGGCTTATTATCTGAAATTATCTCTTTTCCAAGGCGTTGAGTACTTTTTCTGAGGTTTCTCTATGCTATATTGATATTTGGTTCTTAACAGAATACTTTTCCTTGGTGGAGCTTAAGCCCCATCTCAGGGGTGACCTGCTACTGAGAGTTTTAGAGTGAAAAATTCTATGGCTAGGAGGAACGTCTGAGGTATGCACACAATTGGTGGATTACAATAAAAGATAAGTGTCTTCTTATGTGTATTATTCTCTAATTAATGGCATATACATGTTAAATATATTATGTGTTACAGTTGTATATATATATTTTGTGCATGGATTATATATGCTATAGAGCTACATGTTTGTTGCATATGCAGGGCATGGGCCATGACAATTTATATGTGTTTATATACAGTTTAACATGTGAATTCTTATTCTATGACTGTTTATGGAATTGTTACATAATTATGTTGGGATGGACATCTATTGTAGTTTTGCATGTTAATATTTTTGGTGTAACTACATAGGATATTCTTGTATATAGTTTTTAGTCAAACCTTTAAAAGTTTATTATAATTATATTGTACAATTCGGCTCAACATAAATTATTATATTATTGGTATTTTACTTATAATTGTAAAAATCCCCATTGTGCCTAGTCGGGCCTATTTTATGGGTTAGTTAGGTCAAGATTCATGTTTATTCAAGATACATTGTTGTGTATAAATAGAGGATAGGTTCCTCTCATTTGGACACACACTCACACACTTCTCTTGTGCATCTTGGAGTGCATAAGAAGGTCTAGCGCACAAGTCTTGGAGACTGGTTCTTTTGGTGTTTTGGTCTTAGTATTTCTTGGAGAGTTATAGCACATCATTGTACTGGTTGAAGGAATCTATATTGAGAATTTTGGTTGTTGGGTTTTCTCCCCCATGAGGATTTCCCATGACAATCTTTGAGTTATATTGTATCTGTGCTTGCCTATATTTCAATGATCCTACTACAATTTCTATTGGATTAAGTAATTGTAATTGTGTAACTAGAAAATTTGAAATTCCAACATGGTATCAAAGTAGGCCTGAATAGAAGCCAGTTTCATATCTAGAAACCTAAAAGGGAGTCGTTTTTAGTCTAGAGAGGGCATGATGACTACCAGAACAAAGATCAATGAGAATCTAGATGGAGCTGATAACTTTAGGGCCTGGAAGTACAGAGTAACCCTCCTTCTTGAAGAACATGAACTGGATAAGTTCATTATAGAAGAGGTTCAAGAACCTCAAGGAGATGAAGCTAAGGAAAAATATAAGTACATGGTGAGGGAAAAAAGGATTATTGCAGAGTCCATTAAGGACCACCTTATCCATCATATATCATCATTATCTTCTCCAAAGCAAATGATGGACACCTTGACTTGTTTGTTTGAGGGAAGAAACACAAATTGAAGAATGAATCCGAGATCTCAGTTGAAGAATGTGAAAATGCAGAAATCAGAAACCATTCACTCCTACTTCTCAATAGTGAATCAAATCAAGGAGAATATAGAATCCATTGGTGACTCACTAGAAGGAGAAGAGATGGTGATCACTACCTTGAATGGCCTCCAAAGGTCACGGTATGCATTCATCTAAGGGATTTGTTCAAGAAAGTAGCTTACCAATTTTAGTAGGCTTTGGGAAGATTGTAACCAGGAAAAATCTAGGACAATTGCAAGAGAAGAAAATATGACAGATGAAGATCAAGTCCTATTCACGCACACCATGAAAGGAAAGAACAAGAAGGAGCATTATTTACCTAAGAAGTTTAATATGGGTCAAAGAGACAACTCAAAGATCAAATGTCACTATTGTCAGGAATTGGGACACTTTGTTAGGGATTGTCCCCTCATTATGGAAATTAAGAATAAGAAAGGAAGTAAGAGGCA
This sequence comes from Picea sitchensis, assembly GCA_010110895.2. Taxonomy (NCBI): domain Eukaryota; kingdom Viridiplantae; phylum Streptophyta; class Pinopsida; order Pinales; family Pinaceae; genus Picea; species Picea sitchensis. The sequence continues at coordinate 3,886 of SNQJ01S0181212.1, forward strand.
TCAAGCTCACACAACTGAAGATGATGAGCCTCCCAAGAAGGTAGAAAAGAAATATGAATCAAGTGATGAGGATTATGTTCTTATCTCAGCCCTCACAGGTAATGTTACTCATGGAAGTGACACTTGGTTGATAGACAATGGTGATTCCAAGCACATGATAGGCTATGAAGACTCCTTATCTAAACTTATTCATAAATATTCACCTCACAAGGTGAAATTGGACGATGACTATCAATATCCAATCAAAGGTGTTGGAGAAGCTTCCTACAAGTTACACTCAGGAAAGACAATGAAGATGAAGGAAGTTCTTTATGTTCCAGGTTTAAAGAAGAATCTTCTCTCAAATTCATCATTGGACAAGAAAGGATTTAGAGCATCATTTATTGATGGTCAATTTATTATGTGGCCTAGAGGGAAGACCCTTGAAAATACACTAGTGATTGGAGCTGAAGAAGGAGGACTCTACAAATTAAAAGGACATTCAAACTCCACAATGGTTCATGATATTGTGAATCCCAGTGAACTATGGCATAGGATATTTTCTCACCTACACTACAAATCTCTTCTGGTTGTGAGAAAAATGCTGACAAGTCTTCCAGAAATCCAAGTAGAACCAAATGGTGTGTGCAAAGAATGTGCACAAGGAAAGAATGTGAAGCACTCCTTTCCCAATAGTGATAGCAGAGCCAAAGGATTTTTGGACATCGTGCATTCAGACGTATGTGGACCGATGTCAACAACTTCACTAAGTGGGTATGTATACTATGTATCTTTCATTGATGATTACTCACGTAAAACTTGGATTTATTTATTAAAAGAAAAGAATGAAGTTTTTGGAAAATTCAAAGAGTTTAAGGATCTGGTAGAAAACTTGACAGAGAGGAAGATAAATACCTTGCGATCAGACAATGGACGTGAATTCACCTCAAAATAATTCAAGGAGTATTTCAAGGAAGTTACGATTAATAGGGAGAATTCTACTCCTTATAACCCTCAGCAGAATGGAATAGCTGAAAGGAAGAACTGGAAAATCATGGAAGCAGTAAAGGCCACGATCCATGATCAAGATATTCCTATGCATATTTGGGAAGAAGCAGTGATTATGGCAGTGTGAGTGCAGAATAAAGTCCCCACAAGGTGCTTGAAAACAAGACACCTGAGGAAATGTTTTCAGGAGAGAAGCCAAAAGTCATCCATTTCAGAATATTTTTTTGCCATATATTTGTTCATGTCCCCAAGGAAAATAGAACAAAGTTGGACCTTTCCGGACGAAAGGGAATATTTGTTGGTTACAGTGAAACATCAAAGGCATACATGATATACATTCCCAGTCATCGGAAAGTGGATATCAACTGAGACGTAACCTTCGATGGGAATGAAAATTTTAGTAAATAAAAAAAGATCCGTGCAGAAGAGGCACATGAAGAAGAGAATGAGGTTCCTAAAGTTACAGAGGTAGTTGAATGAGAGGAAGTCATTCTAGAGGATCATGAAATGGAAGAACCTCAGAAACTAGCCAATATACCTTCTCGCAAGAGAAGACCATCTTGGGCACAAGAGATTATCAGAGATGTAGAAAGAATTAGTTCCCTAGAGAAATATTTCATGGAAAGTAAGAAGCCAAAGTCGTATTCCAGCTACATGGCATGCTTTTGTGACATAATGGATGGAAAACCTTCCAATTATAAAGAGGCTGCATAAAATCAAGTATGGAAAGATGCCATGGAAGAGGAATAACAATCCATTATGCAGAATGATGTCTGGGGTGTGGTTCCTAGACCAAAGGAAATCTCTGTGGTGAGTTTGAAATGTATATACAAGATGAAACACACAGTTGATGGCAGTATTGAAAATTATAAGGCAATATTTGTGGCCCGAGGTTTCTCTCAAAAGGAAGGGATTGAATATGAAAAAAACGTTTCTCCCGTAGCAAGATATAGCTCGATCAGGACTATACTTTCAATGGCCTCTATGATGAAATGGAAGGTGCACCAAATGGATGTAAAGGAAACCTTATTGAATGGTGAAATAAAAGAGGAATTTTATGTGGAGAAACCGCTTGGATTCGAGACACATGATAGGGAGACTCATCTGTGCAAATTAAAGAAGGATTTATATGGATTGAAGCAGGCACCCAGAGCATTGTATGGTAGGATTGACAATTTTATGATGAGCTTGGGTTTTACCAAGAGTAGTGAAGATCCTAACCTTTACTTTAAGGTTGAGGATGGTGAACCGGTGATTCTACTATTGTATGTAGATGACATGTTTCTAATAGGTGCATAAAATCTTATCACTGAATGTAAGAGAGGATTTGTTTCAAAATTCGAGATGAAATATTTAGGAATGATGCACTACTTCTTGGGACTAGAAGTTTGGTGGAGATTAGATGGGATTTTCCTAAATCAAGGAAAGTATGTTGTGGAAATATTGAAGAGGTTCGAGATGTTGGACTGTAATTCCATGGTTACCCCGATGGTATCAAATTTAAGTTGTTGCAGGATACAACTTCAGAGATTATGGATTCTACCTTATACAGGAATATAGTGGGATCGTTCATGCATTTGATGAACATAAGACCGAATATATGTTTTGTTGTGAACACCCTAAGTCATTATTTGGAGCATCCCAGACAGGTTCATTTGGTTGCAACAAAATATGTTTTGGGGTACCTTAAGGGTACTCTAGATCATGGTCTCTGGTATAGATTTGACCATGAAGTTGGATTGTATGGATACTTAGATTCATATTGGGTCGACAGTATTGCTGACCAGAAGAGAAATTCTGGATACTGTTTCAGACTTGGCTCCAGTATGTTCTTGTGGAGCAGTAGAAATCAATCATGTGTGGGACTCAGTACGACTAAAGTTGAGTATGTAGCAGCATGTGCAACGAGAAGAGAAGAAATATGAGTTCAGAAGCTGTTGTCTGGGTTATTTGGTCTCGGATTGGATTCGACCTACATTTGGTGTGATAAACAGAGTTGTATGAAGTTGTCAGAGAACCTGGTGTTGCATGACAGGTCGAAGCATATCGAGATCAGATACTACTATATCATGGATATGGTACATAGGGGAGTAGTGAGGCTCCATTTCATGACCACCGAGGATCAAGTTGCATATGTTTTTACCAAGCTACTGTTGACAACGAAGTTCGAGTACTTCAAGGAAAAGCTTGGTGTGGTCCCTCTTTCGAGGGAGTGATAGGTGGAACTCATCCAACATGAAAAAGGGTTGGCACTGAGTATCGAAAAATATCATACAATTTGAATAAGGGTTGGAACTAAGTCTGGTGGGTCTCATCCAACATGAAAAAGGGTTGTCACTGAGACAAGAGTGCACATGATCAGGTATTGTTGCATCGCAGGGAGTGGATGTCCTGGGGACATGTTGTAGCTATTGAGAGATACCCACAGACCTTGGTTTCATGGGGTAAAGTCATGTTTCACTATGGATATATGAGGATGTATAGATTTTCATGTTCAACAGTCAATGGATGTGAGCTTGTGTGGTATCAGACTTGGAGTCTGTGTCCGGAAAGAATACCTTTCTATTTAAGAGGGAGTGTTAATATTTTTGGTGTAACTACGGAATATATTCTTGTATATTTGTTTTAGTCAAACCTTTAAAAGGTTATTATAATTATGTTATACAAGTCGACTCAACATAAATTATTTTATTGGTATTTTACTTATAATTGTAAAAATCCCCATTGTGGCTAGTCGACCATGTTTTATGGGTTGGTTAGGTCAAGAGTCATGTCTCTTCAAGAGAAACTATTGTGTATAAATAGAGGATAGGTTCCTCTCATTTGGATACACACTCACACACTTCTCTTCTGCATATTGGAGCGCATAAGAAGGTCCAACACACAAGTCTTGGAGACTGGTTCTTTTGGAGTTTTGGTCTTGGTATTTCTTGGAGAGCTATAGCGCATGAGTGCACTGGTTGAAGGAATATATATTGATGATTTTGGTTGATAGGTTTTCTTCCCCATGAGTGTTTCCTAGGATAATATTTGTGTTCTATTGTATCTGTGATTGTTTATCTTTCAGTGATCCTACTATAGTTTCTATTGGATTAAGTAATTGTAATTATGTAACTAGAAAATTTGAAATTCCAACATTGCATAATTGTTTCAGATGTAGAGCATGGTATTTCTAGGTGTTTCCTGTTATATAATTCCATGGTAATGATCATGGGATTCTGAGGAAAGCCTTGAATCATCGCACGTGTAGGGAAATCAATTTGCACATGCAAATGGGAAAAACCCCACGTGTGACATAGGAAGGGTTGTGTGTGTAGTTGTATTATGATTACATCATGTTGTTATAGTCACTATCTGCTAAGTAACTTTAGGAGTAATCATATGGTTTATAGCATAAAGCTAGAAATTTTGTGTGTACTGAGAGACAGTCGATGCGATCAACACAATGACGGTTGAGCACACATAATTTCTAAGACATAGTTGTTGTACTCAGTACGAAACCAATTTGTGTGCACTAGGAAAACATAGTTGTGTGTAGCACAAGGCCAGTTGTGCATGTTGTTGGTTTTAATGAGTTGCTTCCATAGAAAGAAAGAAGTGATATCGAAGTTTTATTTAGCAAGTTGTGGTAATGGATAATTTACAATGTGGTAATAGGACTCAACTAGGAAGATGGATATGCTACAAAGTGGTATCAGAGTTTAAAATTTTGATGTGACATGGGCTGGAGTAGTGTTGGGGACGTTACATATAATGATTATGGGCGTGTTTAGATCATGCATGTTGTGAAGATAAAAGACTATGGAAATATCAAGGAAAGTTGTGCGTACACTCTCAATACTCTAAGTCTTGTACATGTACAGAGTACCATTCAACAATTAGGGTTTTGTGTGAGTGATGGGACACTCAGTCGCTACGATGGAGAATGAGATCGAATTAGGTTGAAACAATTTATGGTTCCAATGAATGGAAGAGGTGCGATTGAAACGCAGAATGAAACCAGAGCGCCATAGGGAAAAGAGATAGATAAACTTGTTTATGCACACTAGGGGAGAGATAATGCTATACAATCAAATCATGGATGTATCCCTGCTCTAGTACCATTGTAAGGCTAGGCATTGATAGAAAATTTAACTCCATTGTTGTGTGTTGCATTAACATGAAAGGTGATTAAATACAATTAGAATGAATATTGGTCTTCCTTAATGGATGAATCTTTGTATCACCTACGACTCTTCATATTTACATTATTATTACAATAATGATATCCCAAGGATTACATGTCTAACAAATCTCACATTTCTGACTTTTTTTCCCAAGTTTTATGTTCCTCATCATGTAAACAATCTCTCACATTGGCAACAATGCTAGCACCTTTCAACCTTAAAATAATTATATGTGAATAACTATGTATTCAATCCTTTTTACATTTCATAAATTTTCCTATTCAATCCTTTTTACAATTCATAATTTTTTCATTAAAAATAATTGTACCAACAAATATTTTCCTCACACAAAACAAAATGTTTCTTTCCCTGGAGAGGCGCTCTACAACTCTACAACCTAGTATGAGGGAGATCTACATAACACTAAAAAATAAAAAAAAAATTAAAAATTAAAAAGTCCAATTACACTTTGAATGACAATCACATGTAAGTCGGCTCAAAGAGGAGATATTCAAGACATTCCTTGACATATATGGAAGACAAAATAAAACCTACGACATACTGGGTCAAAAAACAACAAGTGGGTGACACTTAGGTAAAGTATGCTATTGAGTTTGCATGGTATTGCAGTGTGCATAGATGGGAGGCAATGCATAGATGGGAGGCAAGGATCTTTATTGAAATATATGGACAAAACCATTTGTGGCTCAAGTGCACACCTAGTTAATTAAATATATTTGAGTTGATCTTCAAACTTCAAAAAATCTTATTGTATAGGAATCATTTTGTTGGTTATTTTTTGGATTGAATATCAATCTAAAAGTTTTAGAGTTAGCGAATTTAAACTCATTATTTTACAATGCATACATCATAAAGATATACAGTTTCCATAGTTTATTGTCTAGTGAAATTTAATCCATAAATAAAAATTATCATAGATCTAGGCTACTCGATATATTGGTCAATGACAATCCCAAAATAAAGACTTTAAATGTATACATATACAAATGATATGAATCAACACTATTTTTACTCATTCTTTATTGTGAATATTGAGATTTTAATTTATTAATTATTATTATTATAAAATTATCTTTTAAATATTTTAAATTTATAATTATTACTAAAAGCATAGATGGGAGGCAAGGAGCTTTATTGAAATATATGGACAAAACCATTTGTGGCTCAAGTGCACACCTAGTTAATTAAATATATTTGATTTGATCTTCAAACTTAAAAAAATCTTATCGTATAGGAATCATTTTGTTGGTTATTTTTTTGGTAGAATATCAATCTAAAAGTTTTAGAGTTAAACAATTTAGACTCATTATTTTGCAATGCATACATCATAAAAATCATAAAGAGATATAGTGTCCATAGTTTATTGTCTAGTGAAGTTTAATTCATAGATAGAAATTAAGATAGATCTAGGTTAGTTGATATATTATTCCATGGACAATGACAATCCCAAAATGAAAATTTTAAATGTATATAAATGATATGACTCAACACTATTTTTACTCTTTCTTTATTATGAATATTGAGATTTTAATTTATTAATTATTATTATTATTATTGAGTTATTTTTTAAATATTTTAAATTTATAATTATTACTAAAAGTAAAGAATTAATTTCAAATATTTTTTATCACTTCAAGTATATATATATAAATTGATGATGATAATGATGATCAGGTTTTAATGTTTTTTGGTCTATCAAACTTTAAGAAATCAAATAATTACTTGGAATTCTTTAGAATTTTATTTCTAAAAGATTTAAGAAAGGTGTTCCAAGGTTATTATATTTTTGTTGATTTAAAAGGTTAGGAAGGTTGGTAGTGACAAATATTTTGAAATTAAGATTTAATTTGGGTACACGAATTGAGATTTAATATGCATATATATTGTGGACATTCTAAGAGAATTTTTTTTTCTTCAACCTTCTTAGTGTCACAAAGTTTTCTACATGTAGTGAAATGGTTTTGGGAAGCATAGCGACATTTTAGATCAATCCGCATTGATTGCCGGTTTGACTCGTAAATGGGCCGTTGAAGGTGCTCAAAGCCATGCCGGTGGATATTGAAATTGGATTCACAATATATCACGAAATCTTTTCAGCCAACTAAATTCGAGTTCCGTGTATGGAGCTTTTCGTGAAACCCTATGGGGCAAGGTTTTCATACTCACTCTTCGTCACGCTACATTTTTTTATTTTAGAGTGTATTCAAGTCTTCCACTAAATTTTATTCTAATATTCTAATATTAGTGGTTAGATTCTGGACAGTATTTAAATCTTCCATTACATTTTATTTCATTTTCATAAGGAAAGACAATCGAGTATACTTTAACAATTCGCATTTAACATAGTTTTTTATTACAATTTCTTCCCATGTTATCATATCATAAAGAGCAATTATTTAATTTTTATTTTTATTTTATTAAAAAATATAATTGATAAATACCTATTTATATCTATATCTAGCGCTTAGAAATATTTTAGGTAATATTTTAAGTAATAGTTATATAGTGTAAAGGATAAGTTAGATCAGTCCATTTTATAATGATAATTATAAAATATTATATTTGAAAAATTTTAATTGAACTATTTCTATATACATACTCATTATGATATATCATTAAATTTTTTTATGTAGTATAAAGAAATTATATAATTTAAATTAAAATAATAAATAATGATTATATTAAAAAGAAAAAAAAAACTACAAAATTATTTAAACAAGAAAAATAACATAATACAAGAAACCTCTATGCCAAAAACAACATAAAACATAAATCATGCATAGAACATTAAAAATACCAACTCACGCATTAATGCATCTTAATAATGTACCATATAAATATAAAACAGTATTTCACCTACTCACACATTAATGCATTTTCTTTCATTAAATTATTTTATTGAATTCTATGGTTAATCTTCTTTTTAAATATCCCTTTCTTTCATTAAATATTATCTTCTTTCTAAATATTCCCTAACGGAACAAGGCCATGGAATAACATATAAATATAAAACAGTATTTCACCTACTCACACATTAATGCATTTTCTTTCATTAAATTATTTTATTGAATTCTATGGTTAATCTTCTTTTTAAATATCCCTTTCTTTCATTAAATTATTTCATTAAATTATTATCTTCTTTTTAAATATTCCCTAACGGAATAAGGCCATGGAATAACATGCATGAATCAGTTATCCATTTAATTGTATTAAATGAATGTTTTTAATTTGATTAATTTGATTAAAATTCTACTAATTGTTTTAGTTTTTAATTTAAAAAAAACATCTTAAAAATGTTTTCATTATTTTGTTTTAAAACTAAATAATAAGAAGAAAAATAATTCTGAATGGCATGTCAAAAGTACAGCATGACACGAGGTGCCAAGCTTCCCCACCCACATGTCTCCCTCTCATGTATTGATTTTTTAATGCAGACGGGATGGTTTGGGATTGGAATCGACGAGAGTTATTAGGAGCAAACAGTATGCGGATGCACAGGCACCACTTTGGTACCAAGACGCAGAGAATTTCATTTTGTGTTTTTACAGGTTTAATAATATTAAATCATTTTAATTATAAAATAAAAAAATCTTTTAGTCTAGATCTATCTTAATTTAAGATTTAGATGATCAAATTTTTAGAGTGTAAATTTTTTTGAAGTACAAAATTTGAAGAAAAAATTGCACCTTCATAAATTTAATTGCTCTTAATACATAATACTCTTATTTCATAAATTTAATTGCTCTTAATACATGATATTCTTATTTTTTAATTTTTTAATGTGAATTTCATTTTGTATTTTTACAAGTTTAATACTATTAAATCATTTTAATTATAAAATAAAAAAAATCTCTAATATTAATTTAGATCCATCTTAATTTAAGATAGAAATATAATTACCTTGAAATTTCTGATATTTATAATTACCTTGATATTTATAAAATTGGTCTATTTTATTTTAAGAGGGTAAGTGATTATTAAAAAATCACAAGTAATCACTTACCCTCTTAAGATCTAATAAACCAATTCAGTTTTAGTGAACGTTAATCATTATCATCATCATAAACATCAAAATCAATACAAGAAAAATAATAATTTAAGTATGGTACGTGAAACATATCAAGACATGACAATTAATAAAAGAACAATAGTAATAATATGCCATTAAAAAGAGGATAGTTGGCTTTGTTAAATATTTAAAAAAAATAATAATAAAGTCAAAGTAGATTGACTCTTCTCTTATCATAAACATGTATATGTATAATAATTAGAGTGTATGTA
>SNQJ01S0181212.1:14281-31409 GCA_010110895.2 Picea sitchensis
GCATAAAAAGAAATGCACATTTCCTTTATATTAAACTATAGAAAAGATCTCTTGATACATTTAACACAATGAACACAACTCAATAAATATAGACATAATTTTTATATCAATTATTATATATAATTGAAAAAAATTATATCTACATTAAAAAACATTAAAATTAATTATTTACACTATAATTGAGAGAATTTTTTTACCTCTTATATATAGTGCTATAAAAATACTATGTACTATGATGAAATCCCATATAAGAACAATAATAAAGCTTTTCTTAAGGGGATCGAAAAAAACATGTGATGAGAGGCACTGGAAAGAGAGGGAGGTTGGTGACGGGAAAGGGAGGTATTTTAATTTATGTATGGTCATGGATATAGGGGTTTTCAAAATAAAATGGAGGAAACTCAAGTTAATGTGACAAAAATTATAATAATTTTTTATAAGACACAAAATTGATAAAGTATAATAAGGATTAGTAACATATTTTTAAGGAAAATGAAAATTTTAATGAAAAATGAATTTTTAAGATATATATTGAAAATGGGGGACTTTTTAATTGAAAGTGGGAAACTTTGTATTAGTGGAAATAAGTAAGGTAATTTAACTGGAATGTTATATGTTTAGGAGGGAGTTTAATTTTTTTCAAATGTGTGAAGTCATGTTGACCATGTTGTTTTTGTATTTTCCATGATTATGTGTTGTAAAAATATTGCAACATGTAGCCACTTTAATTTTCTTTCATGTAAATGTGTCTCAATATTTTGCATTTACTTGAGAATACTTCTTTATTTTATGTGCAATAGATATTATTCATGTCTTTGAGTGTTGAATTATTTACATACATGATGTGATTGATTGCAACTTTGAATTTTGAAGGTTTTTTTTTTTTTTTTTTATCTCTCAACTTGAGATAATATTGAATTCAAAAGTGCAAAGTTTTACATTTTTGGAGTAATTTTAATAAGTTTTTCCTGTGAAGACATATATTATGATAGTACGAGAATGTATTTTTTTAAATGGTTCTATGGTAAACCACAAGCAGAGAGACAAGTCCCCGTTTTCTTTGTTTATTGACTTAATATTACTCTAGAAATGGGTAAAGCACAATATAATCACTATTTTTTTTTAGAAATGTGCAGATCACATAATAATCACAAATCATGTTCTTTACATAGAGAAATTGAGAATAATAAATTAAAATGAATTTCTCCTAAATATGAATATCAAAGGCTATCTAGTATTTCTTAAATTGTTTAAATGTATATTCATGTACATTTATATAGTTGTAAGAGGAAATAAAAGGGCATTGATTATGGTGATTACTGGGAATTCCAAATGGAAAAGGTCAATTCAAGATGGTACAAAATAAATTGAGACAAGGTGCCCCAACAAAAATGTTTATTTTATCCATCTTGATGTGCATGATTTTCCTAAACCTTTGAATGAGAAGGAAGTTGAGCTTCCACCTTTTGTTTATCCAAAACATAAATATTTTCCATATCAACATCCTCTTCATAATAATTGAACGAATTGGCCCAGGAATTGACTTTATTGGCATAGTTGCAATTATTCTTTTAGGCCTTTGTAGAAGAGGCATGAAAGGCACAATTCTGGAACAATGTTGACTACAAGGGTTGATTGTGGTTGGACTAATGAATGGTCATGGAAGCATTTGAACATATGTTTGAGTACTTCTTATAGATGTACATCATCGATTGTATAATATTACAATTCTCCTTTTTCTTTTTGTTGATCTATTGGAACGGTCAATGGAGTAGTTCACTAAGGATTGACTAGATGTATTAGTCGACTGAGTTTCACATGGAGTTGTTGTTGTTGGAAATAGTGTTTTCATTGATGTCAAAGACAGGGGGATACTACATATTTCCAAGATAAATATTGCAAGATGGAGATTATTGGAAACATTGTTTTTGGATTTTTGATGATCAGTTTGGATACCCATTCTTTGAATGCATTTCTACCCTATATTCCTAGCTCAAATGAGAGCACAAGTTATATGGTTGGAAATTTTATTATGAGATCGTTCCAATGATATATGAAATTTTCTCTAACTCCCTTAGAGTGAGGAGATATGAATTTTTCCATTCAACAACCCATCCAAAAAATTGAGGTCGATTCAGCCAGTCTTTATAAGTCAACCCTTAAAGCGGGGAAAAAATTGTTATAAATATAGGATAGATTTTCGCATTTGGAGAGAAACCAAGCAAGAGATCAATTCTAAGGTGCCCAAAAGTGATATGAGGTGTGCTAAAGGTGTTGAGGTGTCTTTCTAGTTTGTAAGAGAAGTCTAAGGGATTTTCTTGGGGTATTTCTTTTTCTCAAGGTGCACTATGAAGGTCTGTGATGTTGCCATGTGCATTATTTTTAAGTTGTGATGTTTCTGTCAGTGGATGTTTTTGTGAGTGGATGTTTTCGCGAGCGGTTGTTTCTGTTAGTGATTACATTTTGGGAATAATGTTATGAGGCTTGCTAGGGTTTGAATGTTTGTATGTGGAATGAAGCATGCAGGTGAAGTCAGAAGTACTATGTGTATGAATATATTGGATTGGTGTCTACACATATCTTATTGATTTAGTCATCAATTGAGGAGATTGTTTTATCTAGTAGGTTAGTCCCTACATCTTGTTGAGTTGGTGCTTAATTGAGGAGATCAATGTCTCCATTAGGTTGATGCCTACATAGTGTTGAGTTGGATCTCAATTATAGAGATTGGTGGCTCTAGTAGGTTGGTTCTTACAAAATTTGTAATAGTAGGTTGGTGCCTACACACATTTATAAGATAAGTTTTATGGTTTTCTCCCGATTGGGTTTCCATGTTAAACTATGAACATTGTGATTTGAATTTATATGTGATGAATGATTGAATAAAGTAAAAAGTATATTATAATGAATCAACCCCCTCTCAGTATAAGCATAAGTCAACAATTGGTTTCAGAGCAGGTTTCTTTGGAAACAGTCCAACTGCTAGAAGGTTAATCTCAGGAGCACACATGGCTAGTCAAGAAGAATTCCTCCTTGTATCCATGGAAAAAATTTATATTGATAAAGAAAATGAAGACAATCAGAAAGAAAAATTAGATTCAGAAGAAAAAGACATTGATGGGGAAGTGAATATTGAAGAAGAACTCGTCGGTGCCTTGGAATAAATAGGCAGACTCGGGGGAAATATTAGAAAGAAGAAAGAGAAATTGCATAAATATGAAGAGAAGGATTATGATCTTGATGAAGAAAAAAAAACAATTATCATCCCTAAGACTAAACTAGAAGAGGAAAAAAGGATAGAAGAAGTTGTGAGAATCTAGCTAAAAGAAAAGGAAGAAATTGCAAGAAACTAGAGGCCGAAATCGTTTCCTTAAGAAAGGAACTAGAGAAAACAACAGGTCAGTTGAATAGAAGCTTGAATTTTGGAAATAGTACTAAAATATTAGATAATATTCTTAGTTTCCAAAGGTCACCATTCATCAAGAAAGGTCTTGGCTACGAAGAAAAACAAAATACCCCCGAGGGGGATGCAAGCACTAAGGTCACAAAGTCATCAAAATATGAAAATGAAGAAAATCATGAAAGCTATGTCAATATTCTCAAAGGCTCCATCAACAATGAAAGAAGTAGAAGGAAAGGAAATAATAACCAACAGAAATTTGATTCATCCCATAAGAATGAGTTCGGAAGAGCTATTCCACCAAGAAAACCTTTCACAAATTGGTACCAAAATATCTTTCTTGGCTATTGTTTTTCTTGCAATAATTTTGGTCATAAAGCAATAGATTATAGATCTTATGTAAGAAGTGATCATACAAAAGATAAAAATAAAGGTTCTTACAAAACCTCAAAGGAAGATTATGTGAGCAACAAAACTAGAAGTTCTCATGGGTTTTGTAACAAAAACTAAAATTTATTTTCTCCTATACTTGATATTGAATGTTATAAGTGCAATAACTATGGGCACATAGCATGTGATTGTAGAAGTAGCATAATAAAGTCTCCTAAATAAAATAGGGAATAAAATGTTCTTACCAAGCATAGAGAAGAATACAACAGGGTGTGGAAAATGAAGCAAGAAGAATCAAAAAAAGGAAAAGTGTTATCCAAATGTGTGATCAAGGTTATAACCTCACATTTCATTCTAAAGGGTCTGAGATAAGGAAAGTGACTTTGAGAAGATTAGTGGAAAATGAAAACAGAACCTCAAGTGATGTATACATAATCGATGAAGTCAAAGGAGAAAAATGTTTCATGGGAGTGATATCCCTCTCATCTTATCAGGAAAAGGAAGCATAAGCTCAAGGGGAGCATCCATTTTCCATTGATTTCAAAGGGGGAGAAGTTGCAGATAGAGGAAGAATTGAAAACATAGTGAAAGCTGCAAACAGGGGGAGTATCAGAATTGACTAAAGTTTTACATTAATGACAAAGGGGGAGATTGTTGGAAATATTGTTTTCATTGATTTCAAAGACAAGGGGAGACTACATATGTCAAAGATAAATATTGAAGATGGAGATTGTTGGAAACATTATTTTTGGATTTTTGATGGTCAATTTGGATACCCTATATTTGAAGGAATTTATACCCTACATACCTAGATCAATTAGGAGCACAAGTTATATGGTTGGAAATATTGTTCTAGTACCTTTCCAATGGTATATGGAATTCCCTCTAACTCTCTAGGAATGAGGATATGTGAATTTGTTTGTCTGATAACCCAGCCAGAAAATTGAGGTCAGCGTAGCTAGTATTTACAAGTCAACCTTCAAAGTGGGGACAAGATTATTATAAATATAGGATATATTTTTTCATTTGGAGAGAAACCAAGAAAAATATCAAGTCTAAGATGTGCAAAAGTGATATGAGGTGCGCTAAAGGTGTTGGGGTGTCTTTTTGGTGTGCAAGAGAAGTCTAAGGGATTTTCTTGGGGTCTTTCTTGTTCTCAAGGTGCACTATGAAGGACTGAAGGTCTGTAATGATGTCATGTGCACTGTTTTGAGGTTTTGATGTTGTCTTTAGTGGATGTTTTCATCAATTATTACATTCTGGGAATGATGCTATGAGGTTTTCTAGGGTTTGAAGCTTTGTCTGTGGAATGAATCATGCGGGTGAAGTCAGAAGTACTCTGTGTATAAAGATCTTGGATTGGTGTCTACACATATCTTATTGAGTTGGTGCTCATTTGAGGAGATTGGTGTCTCGAATAGATTGGTGCCTACATATTGTTGATTTGGTGCTCAGTTAAAGAGATTGGTGTCTCTACTAGTTTGGTGCCTATAATTGTTTTAATAGTAGGTTAGTTCCTATAGACATTTATAAAGATATTTTTTATGGTTTTCTCCCGATTGGGTTTCCATGTTAAACTATGTGAATTGTGATTTGGGTTTATATGTGATGAATGATTAATGAATGGTTAAATAAAGTAAAATTTATATGATATCGATTCACCCCACCTCTCATTATAAGAATAAGTTCAACAGTTGTTTTTGTTTGTGTTTGATAGTTGTATTATTTATAAAATATTGTATTTTTTACCTTAGTTGTGTGTAAAAGGGGGATGCATATGTTTGTCAGTCTTGGAAGACATCCCCTTTTCCCATATGATCCTCTCTGAGATTAGGCTCACTCTAAGTATTCATGCTCCCTATGAATATTGATTACCTCTTAGTCTATATAATCCTCAGAGCCATCTTCTCCCTCTGATATGGCTAATCAATTCTATATGAATTTTCATCCTACAAAGTGTCATGGGACATGCTTGTATCTTTCTGGTTACTACATTGATTCTGGGTAGGCCCTTCTATCTCTACTAACTCTTTTTGATGATCTGAAGAGTGATCAACTACACTCGAGGGATTTGTTATGTCATCTTTGGAGCCTTATGCTCCTCATGATATGTCTCCATATGAGATTTTTTGTTTCTAGCAAAAGTAGTTTCTTCATCTTCTTCTTTGGTACATGGATGTATATGATTATGTATACAACTTGGATATTCTTCTTCATGTTTCATCTAATATATTGCCTCATGAAACCAACACTATAAATCCCTTCAGTTTTATCACCTGTGACCTACCTGGAACAAGAAAAACAAGGGAGAAACAGTTTACAAGAATAATACTCTTTATAATAATAATAATAAGCACAATGACAAGAAAAATTGTCACAATAGTTTTTTCATAGCTATTAGTTGTGACCTACCTGGAATAAGGGTCAAAAGTAAGAAATATAATAATAATAAATGAGAGCAACACTCTTCTAGTGTTGTGATCAATCATTCCTCCATGGTAACTTGGAAACAAAACAAAAAGTTTCTCTTGGAGGAGATGTCAGTTATATTTAGTAAATAATTACAATAAGCATTTATGTCAATATTGCTCACATGCTACAAAGAATTCAATAATAAAAAAATTCAAATATTGTTATCACAATTATAGTGTTTAGGAGTTATCAAACTTCATATGTGCAAATTTGAATCTTATCAATTTAATCAATCAAACCTGGAAATTGGAGTCTTGTCCTCAAGAATGAGTGTTGTTTTTCTTTTTTCTTTTGAGTCTCCTTCACTCAAGATGACAAGTATTTTCTTCAACCTGTTCTCTGTACTAAGATAATATGTTATCTTGACATAAATCTGAGTTAGGGAATAGACTCTATAATTTCAACTTTAATCAATCTAATACTTTTAACTTTAATTTTTACCAATGGTTAGTATGATAGTCATAAGTTCAACAGATCAAAATACAATCTAAATGTTCATAAGATCATAACAAACAGAGGAATATTAAATTGATCAAACCTAAGGTGAATTGTTCCTATGAATGTGTTGGATCTGAGATCCCTATGGATCTATGATTGTTGTTTAGAAAAAAAGATACTTTCTCCTACAAATACCCTTTAAAAATAATGATATAATTTAAAAATATGTAAGTACATACCAATGAAAATATCTTTCTAGGGTAAGGCACACTAGGAAAATAAAACATCAGTCCCAACACTTCACAAAAACTTTCACTGCAAATGGCATGAAGGAAATGGCACAAAGGAACTGGCACTGCAACTGCAACTAATACTTCAACTACAACTGATACTTCAACTACAAATGCAACTACAAATGATACTGCAACTACAACTGATATTGCAACTACAAGTGGTACTACAACTGCAACTTAGGGTTTTATGAGGAAACCCTAATTTCTCAAACTTTAAATTTTGGAATTCTGATCCAGGGAAGTGATGCGCCTTGCTTGGGAGAGTTCCTAGGTTATATTAGTTTCACCAACGTCCTCCAACAAAGGTAAAAATGTCACCCTTAGGGTTTATGCAAAAACCTTGATTCTACAACACCAAAAACTGAATTTTGGAGAGGGTGCGCTAAGGCTAGCCACGTCTTTATAAATTGTGAGTTGGTCTCTTTCAGGATTGCTTTGATTCCATGTTAATTCTTTAATTATACAGCTAGCAATTACGGTTCTTCTTTATTATTACAATCATTTAGCACATTAGTTGTATAAATAAGATCACTGAAAGAGAGGCAATCATAGAAACAATAGAGACACACAAATTGTCCTTGGAAACCCTCATGGGAAAGAAAACCCAACAAAAACTTCCTCAATATAGATAGACCAAAATCAAAGAAGAAGATCATCCTCTACTGCTTCACTAGGAAGAGTAGCACACCACTTAACCAAGAGATACCAAGACATAGAACAAGAACCCTCCTTGACATCACACCTAACTGTAGTAAGTTCTCCTCCAAGACTTGTGCACTGCAGAGCTAGTTGGTGTGTGTGTGTGTCCAAATGAGGCATTGGCCTCCCTTATAAATAGTGGTCTTGGCAACCTAAAATTAGGTCTGGGTCGACCTGTCACTTTACCCTCTTAATTTAAATTTAATTGTCAAGGCACAATAGGGCCGACTTTTACAAAGGAACAATAGGGCCTAATTAACAAATATAATATAACAATATTATTCAACACTCCTTAGGTAGAATATTCTTTGAAGTTACAATATTTCAAAATGCATCGGTCCCTACACCATTCACCAAGCATACTTGACATGAAGTTAAAGTCTTGAAAATACATCAAATCGATGAGAGGTAAAAAAGAATAAGAAAAATATTTAAAAGGGAGTGTTGAGCAAGAATTTTTTTATCCATTAAGACATCCAAGACCACTCTCCCAAGAAAAGACCCTGTACATCCTACCAATCAGTGATAAAAATAGTTGTATGACCTATAGATGTTGATAAATGGATTAAACGGACACGAGATGGCTTCTTGAGGTTTGTTGGGTTGTATATCAACCCTTAGTAAGCTACATGTAGAATAAAATTCTAAACCTTGATAGATAACTCATGGAAAATCACAGTTGCATTTGTCCTTACATTTAATTATCAAATTCACAAGAAGAACATATGTAGAAACTCCATACAAGATTGCAACAATCAAATAATGATGTCCATTGATTTCCAATATCGGAAATAAACCAGCAATGGAGGATACAAAGTTGTTGGATTATACATTTACTCTTAAACTACTATAAATATGATGGAAACCTCCAACACTATAGTTGTGAATAAAATATGATCTCAATATATATACACAAAATCCATTAAATCGTCATAGCATCATTAAACTTTCAAAGAAACCATTGAAAACACATAATAACTTCATTAGACCGCAAGTGGAAGTTAATATAGAAAAATAAACAACACACTATATAAATCAATTCTCATAGAGACATTATTTACCATGAAAACCCAAATGGGAAAAAGATCATTCAGTTAACCACTCTAGCTTCAGTTTATGTAAAGACATCTCATTTTTTTTCATCCACTTAAGAAAACTTATTTATTTTATGCATAACAAATATTATCTTCTTCTTTCAATGTTCCATATTTTTTTTTCCCATGGCTTACAATTTTTTCTGAGTTTTATGTTCCTTATTGGGTAAACAATCTCTCAATTTGAACAATAATGATGTTAGCAACCTTAAAATAATTATAAATGAATAACTATGTATTCAATCTTTTTGACATTTCATAAAATTTTCAATGGTTTTGATATTTCATAAATTTTCCATTAAAATAATTGTACCAGCAAATATTTTTCTCACACACAACAAAATGTGTTTTTGCACTAGTATTTGGAAAATGTTATCACCTAAATACAAACATTAAAAAATAAAAATTAATATGTATTTAGCACTCTACAACCTAATATTTAAAAAATAAAAATTAATATGTATTTAGCACCTACAACCTAATATTTAAATTATAATTGAGAGTTATATATATATATATATATATATATATATATATATATATATATATATATATATATATATATATATATATATATATATATATATCCACTCCTAATTACATTTTGAATGAACAATACCCTAAGCTCAAAGACGAGAGATTCAAGAGATTAGTTGACATATATGGAGCCAAGAAAACCTATGGCATATTCAGTAAAAACAAAATCAAGTGGGTGACAAAAGGATTAAATATTGAAGGTTGGTTGGCTTTCTTGATAATTTTTTATTTAATTTAATTTTAATACGAGCCTAGATTCATTTAACCCTAAATTTATCAAAGTGCCAAAAGGATTAAATCTTTAAAAGTATAACTCTAACATTAAAAATAGTTAATGAAAAAATGAACTGGCGCGACTTGAGGCCACCTAGGGTTGAGCATTCTTCCACAGCCATGGCCGCCCATGGAGGAGGGGAGCCCCCTCCCCCTGCCCCTACCGTTGATTTCTTCCGCAAGCTTCTGGCCGCCCACGGTAAGAATCCCCCCCCTACTGCTCCACCTAGCTTTGTTAAACGACTTCACTCGATTCCGGAAATTGTCCTTCCCCCTGACCATCAAATGAATGTAGCGGTTTCCCTGTTAGACCATGGATTGGTAGGATAGTTTATGGGGCTCTGGCCCTCCACCAGAACCACTGACAACTGGATCCAAAGAAATAGGCGCCCACTAATCCAGAACAGTGTAGCCTGTTATGCAGTGGTAAGAGGTTACTTTATCTTTGAATTCATCTCTTAAGAAGACCGGGACCTGATCTTCAGAAACAGACCCTATTTCATGGGAACCTAAGGGTTCTATCTAGACCGCTAGACCCCCAGCTTTGACCCAGAGATGGAAGTGCCTAAGGACGTCCTAGTCTGGGTCAGACTCCAAATCTCCTAATCCACTGTTGGAATCCCTCCTCGCTTCAAGCAATCGGAAATGGGATTGGTCTTTATATAGATAGAGAAGATCCCAAGGATCAATACTCCTGCACATGCATTTGTGTGGAAGTAAACTTAGAGGTAGGCCTCCCAAAGGAAATCAAGTTAAAGGTTGGAGATTGGCAGCATTACCAGAAACTTGATTACGAACAACTCTCGTTCAAATGCAGGAGGTGTCATGAATATGGCCACTTTCATAGGAACTTCCCTAAAGACCTTAACAAGGGTAAAGACATTGACGAAGGTTGGCGACAACCTAGAAAAGGGAGAACCTCCTCAAAGGAAAAATATCCAAGACCTGAAATGATGGTCCCGACACAGCCCAAGGAGCAAGGAAATAACTCAGCGATAGAAAATAGTGGTATGGTGCCTAACCCAGAGCATATAAGGAAAGAAACAGAGGAAGCCCCTCAGCAAGCCCCAACAGTGGACCCAGAGCAAGGAAACCCTATCCCAGAAACCAGAGAAGAGCTTTTGCAAGAAAGGGAGTAGGAGCAAGGACAAAATTTGAAAGAAACAAACAAAGACCCAGAAGTGGAGGAAGGTGAGGTATCCTCAGATTGAAATAGAAAATAATAAAGTGACACCACCATCACTCCAAAAAACCCAAGTAGGGGCAACAAAACAAAGAAAGATGAAAGAGAAAAGGAGACCTATAAAGACATATTGAGCAGATCGCAACCAATAATCAAATAGTTGATCAGTGTCAGGCAGACACAGAAACAATCCAGGGCCCCTCAAGGAGCCCACAACTCCCCCTCAAGTAATTTATGAAACTAACTTCCTAGAATTGCAGGGGTTTTGGCAGTAAGATAAAGGAAGAGGCGCTTAAAGATATCATCCGATCTTCAAAATCTGAAATCCTTCTAATCCAGGAAACTAAGATGGAAGGACAAGACTTCCTAAGCAAAGCAAAATCTCTGTGGAATACCAACAAAGGAATCGCAGAAAGCGCAAGAGGTGCCTCGGGAGGTCTAGGCACACTTTGGAACTCAAAGAAGTATGACCTCATTAAATATGAAACATGCAAACATTGGATCTTTACCAATCTTCTCCACCTTGATACTGGTCGATAGGTAAGTCTTTTCAATCTCTATGTGCCTGTCCTTCTAGAGGAAAAGAAAATCTGTTGGGATACCCTAAAGGATTTCCTGCTTCGAAACGAGTTGGAAAATATCATCCTTGGGGGGGATATTAACCTGACCCTTGGAGTGACCGAGAAAAAAGGAGGATCCATTGTTCGAGACCCAACAAGGGAATGGGTAGAAGATATCATGTCTAACTAGGAACTGGAGGATATAAGGCCAACTAAAGGGAAATACACGTGGTCCAATAAGAGGTTTGGATCAGGCCACATTGCAGCTAGGCTAGACAGGTTCTTAGACCAAAGCATCTTTTTGCTCTTGAGCCTCACATTGTCCTCTACCATCCTTCCTCATAGTGTGTCAGACCATAAGCCAATCACCTTGGAAATTTCCTATGATAATAATCTAGACCCAATTCCCTTTATATTCAACCCAACGTGGCTCCAGGAAGCTATCTTCTCATCTCTGGTCACCAAAATCTGGAATGGAATAGTGAAAGGCTCCCCCTTTTTTGTTTGGGAAGAAAAGATCAGAAGACTAAAGGCAACATTTAAGTCCTGGGCAAAAACTCTCTCAAGTCCCATCTATGCTCGCCATGAAGCACAAAAACAGCTTGAAATCCACCAGTTGGGAATGGAAGATCAAGAAATCACCCAAGAAAACCTACAGCATGAGGCTAAGCTGCAAAGGAACTAGCACCAAGCTTGTAGAGAGGAAGAAAAGTATTGGCAACAAAAATCTAGGAGCCTTTGGCTAGAAACTGGGGATAAAAACATTGGCTTCTTCCACAAACAAGCAGACTCTTGAAAGCAGTTCAAGAATGTCTCGGAAATTCAAATCCACAACCAGAGCATAATAGATTTTGAAGGCATCAAAACGGCTATCGTACACACCTTCGAATCCCTTTATAAAGAGACTCGGAATTCTGTCATAGATCCCACTTCCTATCCTCTCTCTCTTATTTCGACCCTCATTCAGGAAAATGTCAACAATAGGCTAACCAAGGCAGTAGATCAGCAATAAATAAAAGAGGCCTTAGATCAAATTCATCCAGACAAATCCCTTGGCCCAGATGGTTTTACAGCCAGATTTTACCAACACAACTGGGACATCATCAAATCCGACCTCACAAAACTCATCAAGAAATCCCAGACCTGCGTCAAGATAGGAGGAGGAACAAACTCGTCCTTTCTTGCTCTCATTCCAAAAGAAAAAGGTGCAACAAATTTTGACAGGTTTCGACCAATCTCCCTATGCAACACCAGTTACAAAATCCTCACCAAAATCATAGACAAAAGAATCAATAATATTATCCCTACAATTATCCCGAAAAATCAAGGAGGGTTCGTAAAATGCATGCACATAGTGGACAACTTCATCCTTGTTTAAGAGGCTCTGCACTCAAGTGTCCACCGTAAAGAAAAAGGTATGATAATCAAGCTCGATCTGGAAAATGCTTTTGATAGGGTAAAACATAATTTTATGTTTAAAGTTATGGAAAATTTTGGATTTGCCCCTTCCTTCATAAACTGGATTAAAGCCTGTATCTTCTCTCCCTAGATAGCCCCCCTGGTAAATGGGCAAGACACTAAGTTCTTTCAAGCCTCCAGAGGCCTCAGGCAAGGTTGTCCCCTCTCCTCCCTTCTCTATGTCATCTAAGCCTTTGTTCTTAGCCTCCAACTAGACTATGGTCAAACACATCTCAATCTTTCTGGCTTAATAATTTCCATGGGGGTAAAGGATATCAACCATTCTCAGTTCACATACAACACGCTGCTACTGGGAGGAGAGAGTACAACTACTGCTAGGAATTTCAAAAAGGAGTTAGACATCTACACAGAAATCTCAGGCAGTCTAATCAGCATGACCAAAAGCAGAATCTATGGGTGGAACACCACCCCAAGGGAAATGCTAGAAATCTCAAGAGTCCTGGGTATGGAAGGCTACACCACCTGGGATGAGTTCAAATACCTAGGAGTCCCAATCTTCAACTCCACCCCAAAATCATCGCACTAGAACCAGCTGATAGAAAACCTCAAAAACAGAATTAACTCCTGGGGAACAAATTGGTTGAACCTTGCAGGCAAAGTGGTCCTTATCAAAGTTGTGCTAGCCAATATTCCTATCTATCAAAGCTCCCTCCTTTTGGCCCCTGGTACCACCATCCAGAAAATTAAAGTGTTGCTCAGGCACTCCCTTTGGGAGGGAGGGAAGCAGTCTGGAAGGAAGCTGCATCTTATAACTTGGGGGAAAATAACCAAGCCTTATCTAGAAGGTGGCCTCCAATTCAAAGACCTCCAAACCCAAAATTTAGCCCTGGGTGCAAATATTTTATGGAACACAATCACCGGGAATACCACCTGGAGCAAAAGAGCATTATGGAAGAAGTACTATCGCGGGCCAAGGAAAAAATGTCTAGAAAGGGCAACAAAAGTGGAGAAAGGCTCCCCAATATTCTCCCTTTGCCATAAATCTCTCCATCATTTTAATTCTCAACTCACCTGGATATCAGGAAATGGAAAAGAAATCAATATTTGGGAAGATTCAGTCCTGGGAGAACCCCCACTTTCCACAAAGCAAGGCCTCGCGCGGCTTAAAGATTGGATGCATATCCAAAATTTACACAGCCTGTGGGATATTTCAAGTTGGGGAAACGATGAGAACCATTCCTGGATACACTGGGAAATTGCTAACCTCCCCCCAGAGCTTGAAGAAGACTGGGAAATGTTAAAGGGTTGGCTGCAAGGGAAATCCCCTTTAAAGAAAAGGAAAAAAGATAAGAGAGGTTGGGGACAACATTCCGAACCTTACTCTACAGCAACAGGATATCTCCACATAGCTTCAGTCCCCCATGTTCCCCCAGACCCAGCAATTTGGAAAGCCACCTGGACACCCAAGTCAATACCGAAGATAGATATGTTTATATGGACATTGGCACATAGAGGTGTCCTTACAGGCGAAAACTTAAGAAGAAGAGGCTGGGAAGGCCCTTCCAGATGCCCTCTCTGCTGTCAGGAAGAGGAGACTATTGACCACCTACTTCTAGGTTGTCCTTACGCCATGGAGGTATGGCAGTTATCTCTTGGACTGGGGGCCTTCGCTCCAGCTCTCCCTCAGGAAACCAACGCCCTGCTCTAGAATTGGCACTCACTTTGTCCATTTCAGACAACCAAACAAGGTCAACTCTCCGTCCTTTGGAGAATGATACCAAAGTTTATTCTCTGGAAGATCTGGATTGAAATAAATAACCGGTTATTTAGGGAAGTCCACACTAGCCTAGCTCAAGTAGCCACAAGGATTAAGGCCCTCTTCAGCGAAAGTGCCCCCCACTTCTGCAAGGCAAAAAACTCAAGGCCGTTAGAAAGGGAAGAGGAACTCTGGATTGATCACCTCAACCTCCAAGATCATCAACAACACCTACAACACATTCCTCTTCCTCAAAACTGGGAACTCGGGATGGAAAAGCAAGAACTGGAAGAGTGTAAAAGAGCGAAGAACAATTATATTCTCTCCTTTGACGGGGCCTCCAAAGGTAATCTGGGTATGGCAGGTGGAGGAGGAATCCTGGTAAGCCCCACTGGACTCACAAACCTTAGCTTTGCCTGGGGTCTTGGCATTGAACCAACAATAGAGCAGAGGCTCTTGCCCTCTGGCAAGGGCTTAATCAAGTTATAACCCACAATGTCCGGGACTTGGTCATTCTAGGGGACTCGAGGATTATAATCCAAGCCTTAACTCTTCGCACCAAAGTCACAAATGCAAAACTCCAACACATTTTAGACAAAATCCAACTTTTCTTGGGAAAGCTCCATAATTACCAGCTGTATCACATCCTCCGAGGAAATAATGCCTCAGCAGACTCAGAGGCCAACAAGGGTGCCCTCTTGATAATAGGTCGCATGCTTCTCAATAGGGCTATGACCAACTGGGACATCCCATGATGTGGAACAGAAGGGAGAGCTGGAAAAGGAGACAGACGCAATAGCAAAGGAGCAAGGATGAATTCTCCACAGTCAGCATGCATGAGCTCATCAAGAATGATGGAACCAGCCATCATTTGGTCGTTGAATTTCTACAATTGCCCATACTACCCAGATCCAGTGTATCGCTTGGGGGCTGCGACCCTGAGGATGGACGCTTCAAATCAAGACGCAGGGAAGGTAGGAGCACAGGTCAGGAGCATTCGTAAGTCTGGAAGGAAGCCAAGAAAGGGTGGAGCGCGTAGAGGCAAGGGGAATCTGAGAAGTAGCATCAGTCCAAGAAAGGAAAAAATGATGGCGTCAAGCTCTGGGAATAAACCCAGGATGGAGGAGAGAATCACAGGACTGGAGGAAAACGTGCAGAAGCTCCAGAGCCAACTGATCAATTTGGATGATTTCCTCCAAAATCTATATAGTGAAGCAGGGAAGCGCATGGAAATGCTGGAGAACAACATCATACATACCAAATCTGGCCTGTGTGAAGAATTTTGGAAGCTACGAAAGGATCTGAAAGATCCAAAGAGAGACTTTGAAGAAAGGGTCAGCAGTCTGGAGCAACAGATGGTGCAAATGAATAAGGAATGGAAATTGGAGAGGGACCAACCCAAAAAGGATGGTCCAAAGTAATCAAGAAGTCGCTTCACGACTAGTCACTGGTTGCTGCAAATAACTCTGTGTGTTGGCATTTTGTAGTAGCCCTGCACTAGGCGTCTAAGTTTGAATTTAGAGTCCACAGTTTAGTAATTTTGTTCTAGACTCCTATGTAACTGAACCAATGACTTGCCACTGTTTTTCTAATATAAAATTCATTACTCGCTTTTGTCAAAAAAAAACATTAAAAATAGTTAATTTCCCATAATTTTCTATTTAATTCAATTTTTATATACTAAACATTGAACAAGAAATTTTCAAAATAATAAATGCAATAGTTTTTTAATTTGATGTTAGGTTAAAATATATCATTAACATTATTAAATGGGTTGTTGTTAATATTTTTAAGTATTATGCTACTTAAATATGATAAGAAATGTTGATTTTTGAATGTTAGATAAAATATAGGAAAAAACCATTCCTGCTCAAAGTATGTACCTAGTTAATTAAATATATTTGATTTCATCTTCAAACTTCAAAAATGGTTATTCCATATGAATTTATTTGCCAATTATTTTTTAGGTGGAATATCAACCTAAAAGTTTTAGAGTTAGTAAATTTGGACTTCACTATTCTGCAATGTATATATTAGATTTATTATTATATATTATAGTAATGGATATTTTTCATTTTCATAGTTTATTGCTAACATCAATCTAATAATTTTCATTTTATATTTAAATTTAATAATTTTAAATCAGTCTATATCCATTTTCATTTTATATTTAAATTTAATAATTTTAAATCAGTCTATATTCATTTTAATCCTTAGATTTATCAATAGTGGAGAAAGATCCAATATTTCTAGGTGTAAACATTTTCTCAAGTTTTTTACTCTAAAAAATATTTACACCTTGAAAAACTGAATCCCTCGTGAAGCTTGACAAATCTGAGACTAAAATGAAATTAAAATGGATTTAGACTAGTTGATATATTATTCCATAACCAATAGCAATCCCAAAATGGAGATTTTAAATATATACATATACAAATGATATGTCTCAACAATCTTTTTATTCTTTCTTTAATGTGATTATTGAGATTTTAATTTTTAATTATTTATATTTTGTTAATTATTATTATTATTAATATTTTTATATAAAAAATTGGACTTTAAATTTATAATTATTACTAAAAATATTTTTTTTATTGTTTTATTTCATTATTAA
>SNQJ01S0181213.1:0-19299 GCA_010110895.2 Picea sitchensis
CAGAGCCTCATTGTAACCATCTTCTTGCGAATGTGAGTAGCCGTCACATCTCTTCTCAGAGATAAGCTGCCACCATTCTAGCGAGTCTTTCACTCTGTATTTTTACAGTCTCTGTACATTTCTTTGATTAATAGAAATCATGTATTACTGTATATATATGTTTATGGTTTCATCTCTGACAAATTTCTATTATATTATTGAATATCTGCAATATCTCTGTGCATTTCTTTATTATATCTCCGCTCTCATTTCGTGCCGAAAATAATCCGGATCAAAGCATCAACGTAACAATTTATGAAACAGGCAGACCAAAATCAAAGGAAGAAGAAAACAAATCAATGGAACAACTTTTCGAAGAAGAAGATGAAAAATAAGTAGAAGAGGTTGATGAAGATGAAGAGAATCCGACAGAAGTAGAAGAGCAAGTTCAGAAAGTATCAGACAGTATCTCCAAAGACACCTAGCAAACGAGTAGAAAAGAATCATCCTTTAGATCAGATTATTAGAAACAAAGATGCAGGAGTTGAGACTAGAAGAAAAATATGTTCACCAGAACAAACACACCTAACACTCTTATCTACAATTGAACCAAACTGTTTTGAAGAAGCCAGCAAGGATGGATTTTGGAATAAGGCCATGGATGAATAATTGTATCAAATAGAGAAAAATGACACTTGGTAATTGGTTCCAAGACCAAAGAATAAGAATGTGATCGACACAAAATGGATTTTCAAGAATAAATTGAATGAAGATGGACAAGTTACAAGGAACAAAGCTAGATTGGTATGTAAAGGATATGCACAGATTGAAGGAATCAACTTTGAAGAGACATTTGCCCCAGTTGCTAGAATGGAAGCAATCCGTTTACTTTTAGCTTATGCATGATCCAAAATGTTAAAGTATATCAAATGGACGTAAAATCAACTTTTCTGAATGGGGACTTGAAGAAGAAGTCTACATTGAACAACCAAAAGGATTTCAGTTGTTAGAGAACACAGACTATGTATGTAAATTAAATGTGACTTCCCAAAAAACAAAATATTTTTGAAATTTAAAATTGCTGGAAATTTATTTCCATTTTTAGTAAATTCGAATTTGAATTTTTT
This sequence comes from Picea sitchensis, assembly GCA_010110895.2. Taxonomy (NCBI): domain Eukaryota; kingdom Viridiplantae; phylum Streptophyta; class Pinopsida; order Pinales; family Pinaceae; genus Picea; species Picea sitchensis. The sequence continues at coordinate 1,107 of SNQJ01S0181213.1, forward strand.
TTGTCATTTATGGCAATTCCGAATTTTGAATTTGGTAATTGTAATTAATTATTTTGACTGTTGGGCAGAGACTTGATTGAACCCAACTAACTATTTGACTATGACACTTGTATTGAAACATAATATTTTATATTGATTGCAAGAGGACAAATGGAACAACCATGTTAAATTTAGCTGACCATGACTCCATGAGTGGGGAACATGTTGGAACTACCTCTGGGCTAATTATTACAAGTGGAAAATCAGTGATTTGGCCATTGGCAGCCCCTGAAAATTAGGGATTTAGAAAGCTGCGAAAATTCCCAAGGGAGGGAAAAAAGACTTGGGCAAAATTGATAAATAGCATATGCGAGGAGGCAGGACGCTGCCAAGTATGCTGGGGAAAAGAGAAAATTGCTTTTTTTTTTTCTTGCTGTTATGAGCATTGCTAAGTAAGTGTGAGGCAAGAGGATAACTGTTGGAATTGTGGACATTGCTGAGGAGGATTTTTCCAAATTCTCCCTCATGGATTCATGGTCAGGCTAGGGGGTGAATCGGGCAAGAAATTCTGACTGCCTATTCTACGGTTGGGAGAAACATGGTTGTTCCCTTTGTCTTCCCATGAATTGGTTCAGATATGTTAAATCTCCTCCTTCTTTGTTTTGAATGATTTTTGTATATCTGATATCACACATCTATTCATGCTAAGTTGAAATCATTTCCATGGATGATATCTATTCGTGGTATGAAGTTTATAATCAAAGACCAATTCTGGAACAGTTCCTCCTGAAACTAAAATTCTAGACATAATCCATCTAGGTGTAAATGAACTTGAAGGAACAGATCTGTCTGCAAATGTATGTGTATTTCTGTAGTTGAAATATTAGACAAGACCTATATATGAATAATTGAAGTTGAGCAAGTCTTTCCTCATATTACATATAGACTTATATATGTATTTATATATGATATACATCAATATGGTTGCAGTTAGTACAGTGTATAGGTTTTATTAAATGAAGATCTAATGGTTGCAATAGAAACACCACTTACACAGAGATTCGTGGTCATAACACTTGAACAAACAAATGATGCCAATAGGTAACCATCTACCTATTGTATAAAGAAAATTATTAAATCGAAGAGTCTGAAACTCTCCTTAAACCCTGTTATAGAACCAAGCGAAGTTAGATAAGTCCACTACTCTGTTATAAGATAATACATAATTGATATTTTGGCATTCGGGATTTGCTTGTTACATATATGTGGAGTTATTTTGCTTTACTAAACACCGAAACCCAAAATTTTTGGGCCCACACCCTAATCTCTTTTCGCAATTCGACATTTCTTATCTCTTTTGCTTGTGCGTCAGGTGTTCGTAAACCCCGAAGTTCCGAACCCTGAAACCCAGAAGTGTTGGTCCCACATTCCTTTCACTTTTTGCATTTCGGGAGTTGTTGTGTGTTGGTGTTTGGGCATTTGAAATCGCGAAATCCTGAACCCTGAAACCCTGAAGTGCGGGGCCCACAATAATTTTGCATTTCGCGTTTCGACAAACATCGTGGTCTTTTGTTTTTTTGTGTTTGACATTTGTAATCGCCGAAACCCGATTGACCTCTATTTTTTCACAAAACTATAGGAACATAGTAGGGATTACTTATAGGAACAACTCTAATACTGTAATGAATGGACTGGTAGAAACGATGGAGGATATTCATCCGGGATAGTGGTAGAATAGAAATAACAGATCATATTATAAGTCCCTTTGTACAGGGCATGACAAGTACATAAATTATTGTATATGAAAGTATTAAGAAATTATGATATCCGGGTACGCAAATACTTGGGATGTAATTATGTATGAATTATAATCGAAAGAATTGCAAAATTATCTATAGAAAAACCTACAGTACACAGAGTATAGAAAATTTCAATAGGTATTCAAAAGAATTTGTAAGTCGATTTGGTCTAATTTCTACATGTTAAAGCACTGGAATAAATTGGAAATAACACTGGTTAACACAGGGAAAATTATGGAATGTAATATGAAGGGCGCGAAATCCCCAATTGAAACGAAAAAATTATGGAACCCTTAAGTTTACATATACTCGTAAATGATTGTGTCCTGTGGAGGCATAAGCCAGAGTCACGAACTGTGAGTTCGTCGACCCCAGACCCAGTTTCATGTACGCTTGACAACCCTCCTAATTGTTTAGAGTCCCTTGGAGGATGAAGTTTGTTAAGCTCAAGAGAGGTAGTGCATATCGGCACAGACCCTCTGTGAGGCAAACCAAACCCATAACTCCCTAAGTCCTGGACAAGCTCAGGAAGGATCACACTATTGTGTGCAAGAACCCTGCATGGAGTGCAGAGGTCAAGAAACCCCTTGGAGGTTTCAAAGCGTATGAAAGCTCAAGAGTGACAAATAGACGTGATCGAAATCGTTTTAGTGTGAATAAATTTTGGCATTTCAGCATTCGGGAAACCAGAGGGCAAGACACCTCGTCTTCGCAAGTCGCAAAATCCTGGTATACAAAACCCCGATGCGCTCTATGGATGAGATGGTTTAGTGTGATTAAGTTTCGACGTTTCGGCAACCGGGAAACCAAAGGACAAGACCCCTCTCCTTCACAAGTCATGAAATCCTGGTATACAAAACCCCAATGTGCGATTAAGACTGAGTGTATTTCAACACCCTTAAGCTCAGAAGGGATAGTGACCGTCAGATCCAGATCAACGAGGATCGTTGATCTCATACAAGAATTTCCCATATCGAAGTTCGTGGAATGGAGTGAACAGTGGTTTGTGTCATTGTATTTTGAACTCTCGGTTATCGAAATCCCGATACGGTTAGGACCATCGAATCAGGGGAAGATTCGCAGCCGTCGACCTCATCGAAGGTAAGATTTCGGGTTTCGGGGTTTGAAGTGTCGAAATACTTGACTCTTTTGCATCACTGAGTCGTGAAATGAGAAAGGCGCCTCTTGTCTTGGCCTGTGGTCGTAACCAATGATCACATGGAGGTGGATAAGGGAAGAGCTAGCCTACGCTAGGCCCCATAGGAATTCAGGGATTCTATCCCTTGAGAAAGAGCGAAAATCTTATTTTTGTCATAGTGGGTATGTGACAAATGTTATTTACATATGGAAAGAATTATGGAATCATGAATCTCAAGTCCTCCATAGTACAAGTTCAATATAGTATGTGTATGATACGTATAAATGTTTGGAAGATTTAGGACTTACGTAAATGTTAGAGTAATGGATGGTTAACTTAGCATGACCTGGACAGCTATAGGTGGGTTGAATAAAATGTCAACATGGGTAACCATATTATAAGAAACTTATTAGAATTTAATTAAAAAAAAAAAAAAANGATTTAGGACTTACGTAAATGTTAGAGTAATGGATGGTTAACTTAGCATGACCTGGACAGCTATAGGTGGGTTGAATAAAATGTCAACATGGGTAACCATATTATAAGAAACTTATTAGAATTTAATTAAAAAAAAAAAAAAATAGTCATTTTATCCTAAGAATGAATCTATCAAGTTATTTAGGATTAATGTTTCGGAGAAGATTTTTTTTTTTTTTTGGTGAATTTGAGGTACATTACATATGGTATCAGAGCAAAAGCTACAACTCTGGGCCTGAACAAGGCCACATTAGCCACTTAGTATTTTTTTTCCGATTATGTAAAACTAAATAAATCTTATGGTTACAAACAAAAAGCCCTTTCTATTTTTGTAAATTATGGCAGCTCAGGAAGGTGCAGAAATCAGGATGGAAGGAAATTCACAGCAAGGACCTCCTGGATATCCAAGACAAAACAGTGATGGAAGTTCACCCATAGAGGTGTTGGAAACAATGAGGAATCTTATTGTTTAACTACAGGTTTTCAAGGCTAACAATGAAAAATTGAAGAAAGCACAACAGGAACAACAAGAGATAAATGAAGTCCTGCTGCGTAGTATAGTAACCAAGAAAAGCCCAAAAAGATGATAACCATGATGAAGAATTCAACAAAAGGGCCTCCAATAATTATGGACCGGAAACAGAAAAAGGAGACAGTTCGTCTGAAGGGACACCTTCAACTGAAGACAAAACTATACCAAACAGAAAAAGAAAACAAGTAGACCACCTTGAAGGATAATTTTGAAAGATTAAACTAGCTACCTTTGATGGAGAATCCAGGACAGGAGAAGAAGTTGAGGCATGGTTGTTGGACATAAAAAAATACTTCCAGATATACAACTATTCCAACAACATGAAGGTCAGAATGACCATCTACAATCTGAAGGGGAAGGCCAACATTTGGTGGCAGGACCTGAAATTGTCCAAGGGCCTAAAGGTGAAACAGTTGGAATGGTCTGACTTTAAGAAGTATTTTAAGAAACAATACCTTTCTAAAAGCTATTATGAAAGGAAAATGAAAGAATTTTACGAGTTACGACTCAGACAGATGACGATGGAGGACCTTATAAATAAATTTCTGGAACTACTAAGGTTCGTACCATACATCTGGGAGGATAAGGTAAAAATCCAGTGATTCTTAAGTTGTTTACCACAGGCCTACTGGGACAGAATTGAGTTTGACAACCCCAAATCCTTGAGTGAGGTATTCAATAAAGCACGAATGTGCTATGACCAGTATAAACAATGGGTAGATTTTCCCAAGACCTGGAAGGATAAAAAGCAAGATCGAATGAACCAGTGGAAGAAGGGATACTAGCCAACTCCTTATCAGAATACATCAAAAAGTTTCACAAGGAAGGATTTTCACTCCAATCATCTGAATACGCAAGGTAGCGGTAAACCGGTAAACCTGGGAATGAAGAAGTTTGGGGACAACTCTCGTGAGCCATTAAAGTGTTGGGAGTGTGGAGAGCCTCATCTAAGGTGGAACTGTCCACATTTAATTGCAACAAAAAAAACTTATGTTCACAATTTGCAGGAAGCCTCGACAGTGGGAGACGTGGGTATAAGTCTGTATCGGATAAATGCAGCCATAGATGGTCGACAAGATGACCACTAGTCCTCGGTGGTAGAAATCAAAGGTAAAATCAATGACACTTGAATTTCTGTTTTAATTGACCCTGGAGCTACGTTAAGTTATATTACTCCTAATATAGTAGAGTCGAATAAACTTAAGAAACCGAAGCACGCAAAATCATGGCTGGTACAACTAGCAATAGGTACTAAAAGAAAAATAGTTGACTTTATTTCTAATTTTGAGTTCAACTTAGGTGGTCAAAAGATAAGGACCAATCTGAACATCTTACCACTAGGATCTTATGATATGATTATTAGGATGGATTGGTTGGAATAACACAAAGCAGTACTAGACTGTTATACAAAGATACTTAGCTATAAAGATGATTTTGGCACTGTTAGAACAACCCAAGGCATACCAAAACCTGTATCAGTCAGACAAGTTTCAACGATGCAACTCAAGAAATGTATGAGAAAGGGATGTCAAGTTTATTCCATCCAAGTGACGAATCTATTAGAAAAACAAGATAAGCCAAAGTTATAAGACTTTGTTGTCCTATGTGAATTCAGAGACATGTTTGTGGATGAGATATCAGAATTACCTCCTAGAAGGGAATAGACTTCTCCATAGACCTACTACCTGGTTCAACCCCTATCTCAAAAGCACCCTACCGAATGAGTCTACCAAAATTGACAGAATTAAAAATCCAATTATAGGAATTGTTGGACAAAGAGGATATCAGACCGAGTGTTTCACCATGGGGGGCACCAATCCTCTTCGTGAAAAATAAAGATGGTACTCTAAGGCTATGTATCGATTATAGACAACTGAACACAATGACCATTAAGAACAAATACCCCTTACCAAGGATAAATGATCTGTTCGATCAAGTTGGTGGGGCCAAGATCTTTTAAAAATTGGATTTATGATCCGGTTATCATCAAGTTAAGATAAAGGACAAGGACATAAACAAAACAACTTTTCGAACAAGATATGGTCACTACGAGTTTGTAGTCATACCTTTCGGACTCACTAACTCACCAGCCACATTTATGTGCTTGATGAACAACATTTTCAGTCAGTACTTAGACAAGTTCGTAGTAGTATTTATCGACGATATTCTGGTCTATTCTAAAAAGGAGGAGGAACATGATGAACACTTAAGAATAGTTCTACAAATATTAAGGAAACACAAACTATACGCAAAATTCGACAAATGTGACTTTTATAAAAAATAAATACAATATTTAGGACATGTCATTTCCTCAAAAGGTATTTCCGTAGACCCGACAAAGATAAAAGCCATTATGGAATGGCTAGTACCTAAGGATATGGCAGATATCCGATCATTCATGGGAATCGTCGGATATTATCAGATATTTATAGAAGGGTTTTCCAATATAGCCTACCCTATCACGTCACTACAAAAAAAAGGAAGCAAGTTTAACTGGTAGCAAAATTGTCAAGACAACTTTAACAAGCTGAAAGAATTATTGACATCGGCACCCATTTTGAAGGTAGCAGACCCAGATAAAGACTTCACAGTTTGTGTTGATGTAAGTAAAGAGGGACTAGGTGGTGTCCTAACTCAGGAAGGGCACGTGATTTGTTACGAGTCCCGAAAATTAAAAGAACACGAGCGAAATGATGTCACTCATGACTTAGAATTGGTAGCAGTAATACATGCCTTAAAAATGTGGCAACACTATATAATGGACAAAAAATTCCTATTATTGACAGATAATAGCGGTGTGAAATATCTGTTTAACCAACCAGATCTTAATGCAAGACAAGCAAGGTGGCTAGCCTTCTTGAGTGAATTCGACTTTGAGGTCATAGATATCAAGGGTAAGGAAAATAAAGTAGCAGACGCTTTAAGCAGAAGAGTCCATGGGTTATTTGAGATAAAGATCAGCAGGGAAGAAAGTGATCTGGAACAAAGAATAAGGACGACAGGTATTAACGACGTAAATTACACTAAGAGAGTGACAAAATTACAAAACAAGATCGCCAACTCTGACAAACCAGATCTAAGCATTGACGAGAAAGGACTATTACGAATTAAAAATAGACTTTACATACCAGATTCAACAGAATTGAAATCAAAAAAAAATTGGACGAAGTGCATAAGAAACCATATTCTGGCCATCCAGGTTACCAGAAAACAATAACAACACTTAGAAAACTATTTTTCTAGCCTAGTATGAAGGGAGAAACAACAGAATACTTGTCTAGGTGCCAATATTGTTAGCAGGTTAAGGCCAAGCACTAGCATCCAACCGACCTATTACAACCATTACCAGTACCAGAATGGAAATGGGAGACTATATCACTGGACTTTATAACAGTTTTTCCTAAAACTCAGAAACATAATGATTCTATCATGGTTGTAATTGATAAAATCAGTAAGTCTGCACACTTTATTCCTGTAAAGTCTACTTTTAAAGCTATAAACATTGTTGAAATATTCACGAAATAAATTTTTAGACTACATGGTATTCCTAAAATGGTGATTTTAGATAGAGACGTAAAATTTAGATCTGCTTTTTGGAAGGAATTGTTTGCAGGGCTAAACACTTGAATTTCAGTACAAGATATCATCCACAAATGGATGGACAGACCGAAAGGACAAACCAAATCGTAGAGGATATGCTTCGCATGTACGTAAGAACAAAACCAAGCAAGTGGGAAGACTACCTACACTTGGTAGAATTTGCATATAACAATGGGTACCAAACTTCGGCTAAGTTAAGCCCTTTCAAAATACTGTATGGCAGAAAGTGTACGACTCCAACTAGATGGGATAACCCGGCTGATAGACTCATGATTGGACCAAAGATGCTCCAAGAAATGGAGAACATGGTAAGAAAGGTACAACAGAACTTGAAAGAAGCATAGGACAGACAGAAGAGCTATGCAAATCAGAAAAGAAGACACTTGGAATTTCAAATAGGAGACCATGTTTATTTGAAGGTCAAGGCCCGAAAGAGCTCGTTGAAGTTAGGGAATTGTGCCAAGCTGACACCTAGGTTTTGTGGGCCCTTCGAGATACTAGCTCGAATTGGACCTATAGCATATCAACTTGCACTTCCAACTAATCTAAGAATTCATAATGTATTTCATGTTTCGTTGTTGAAAAAGTATATTCATGACCCTACTCATAGGATTGATTGGAACTTGGTATAGGTGGAACCCGAAGGTGAGTTCCAGGTGGAACCTCTGCGCACTCTGGACCGAAGAGAAATAGCACTTCGAAACAGAGCCATCACTCAGGTAAAGGTGCAATGGAAGCACTTTAGTCTTGAGGAGGCCACTTGGGAGTTGGAGGGAGATTTGCGGAAATCTCATCCAATCCTATTCCAGAAAAGGAACAAACACTAAGGACAGTGTTTTACTGAAGGGGGAAAGGATGTGACATCCCCCAAAACAAAATATTTTTGAAATTTAAAATTGCTGGAAATTTATTTCCATTTTTAGTAAATTTGAATTTGAAATTTTTTTGCCATTTATGGCAATTCCGAATTTCGAATTTGGTAATTGTAATTAATTATTTTGACTATTGGGCAGAGACCTGATTGAACCCAAATAACTATTTGACTATGACACCTGTATTGAAACATAATATTTTATATTGATTGCAAGAGGACAAATGGAACAACCATGTTAAATTTAGCTGACCATGACTCCATGAGTGGGGAACATGTTGGAACTACCTCTGGGATGATTATTACAAGTGTAAAATCAGTGATTTGGCCATTGGCAGCCCCTGAAAATCAGGGATTTAGAAAGCTTCGAAAATTCCCAAGGGAGGGAAAAAAGACTTGGGAAAAATTGATAAATAGCATATGCGAGGAGGCAGGACGCTGCCAAGTATGCTGGGGAAAAGAGAAAATTGATTCTTTTTTTTCTTTTTGTTATGAGAACTGCTGAGTAAGTGTGAGACAAGAGGATAACTGCTAGAATTGTGGACATTGCTGAGGAGGATTTTTCCAAATTCCCCCTCATGGATTCATGGTTAGGCTAGGGGGTGAATCGGGCAAGAAATTATGACTGCCTATTCTACGGTTGGGAGGAACATGGTTGTTCCCTTTGTCTTCCCGCAAATTGGTTCAGATATGTTAAATATCCTCCTTCTTTGTTTTGAATGATTTTTGTATATCTGATATCACGCATCTATTCATGCTAAGTTGAAATAATTTCCATGGATGATATTTGTTCATGGTATGAAGTTTATAATCAAAGACCAATTCTGGAACAATTCCTCCTGAAACTAAAATTCTAGACAAAATCCATCTAGGTGTAAATGAACTTGAAGGAACATATCTGTCTTCAAATGTATGCGTATTTCTGTAGTTGAAATATTAGACAAGACCTATCTATGAATAATTGAAGTTGAGCAAGTCTTTCCTCATATTACATATAGACTTATATATATATTTATATACGATATACATCAATATGGTTGCAGTTATTACCATGTATAGGTTTTATTAAATGAATATCTAATGGTTGCAATAGAAACCCCACTTATAGAGAGATTCATGGTCATAGAACTTGAACAAACAAATGATGCCAATAGGTAACCATCTACCTATTGTATAAAGAAAATTATTAAATCGAAGAGTTTGAAACTCTCCTTAAACCCTCTTATAGAACCAAGCGAAGTTAGATAAGTCCACTACTCTGTTATAAGATAATATAGAATTGATATTTAGGCATTCGGGATTTTCTTGTTACATATATGCAGAGTTCTTTTTCTTTACCAAACACCAAAACCTGAAATTGTTGGGCCCACACCCTAATCTCTTTTCACTATTCGACATTTCTTATCTCTTTTTGTTTGTGCGTCAGGTGTTTGTAAACTCCGAAGTTCCGAACCCCAAAACCCCGAAGTGTTGGTCCCACATTCCTTTCACTTTTCGCATTTCGGGAGTTGTTGTGTGTTGGTGTTTGGGCATTTGAAATCGCGAAATCCTGAACCATGAAACCCTGAAGTGTGGGCCCATAGTCTTTCCGCATTTCACGTTTTGGAAAACAGTGTGGTCTTTTGTTTTTTTTAGTTTGGCATTTGTAATCACCAAAACCCAATTGACCTCTGTTTTTTCACAAAACTATAGGAACATAGTAGGGACTACTTATAGGAACAACTCTAATACTGTAATGAATGGACTGGTAGAAACGATGGAGGATCTTCATCCGGGATAGAGGTAGAATAGAAATAACAGATCATATTACGAGTCCCTTTGTATAGGGCATGACAAGTACATAAATTATTGTATATGAAAGTATTAAGCAATTATGATATCCGGGTACACAAATACTTGGGATGTAATTATGTATGAATTATAATCAAAATAATTGCAAAATTATCTACAAGAAAACCTATAGTACACAAAGTATAAATGTTTCAATAGGTATTCATAAGAATTTGTAAGTCGATTTGGTCTAATTTCTACATGTTAAAGCATTGGAATAAATTGGAAATAACACCGTTTAACATAGGGAAAATTCTGGAATGTAATATGAAGGGTGCGAAATCCCCAATTGAAACGAAAACATTCTGGAACCCTTAAGTTTACATATACTCGTAAATGATTTTGTCCTTTGGAGGCATAAGCCAGAGTCATGAACTGTGAGTTCGTCGACCCCGGACCCAGTTTCATGTACGCTTGCCAATCCTCCTAATTGTTTAGAGTCCCTTGGAGGATGAAGTTTGTTAAGCTCAGGAGAGGTAGTGCAGATTGGCACAGGCCCTCTGTGAGGCATACCAAACCCAGAACTCCCTAAGTCCTGGACAAGCTTAGGAAGGATCGCACCGTTGTGTGCAAGAACCCTGCATGGAGTTCAGAGGTCGAGAAACCCCTTGGAGGTTTCAGAATGTATGAAATCTCAAGAGTGACAAATAGATGTGATCGAAATTGGTTTAGTGTGAATAACTTTCGGTGTTTCGGCATCTGGGAAACCAGAGGGCAAGACACCTCATCTTCGCAAGTCGCGAAATCCTGGTATACGAAACCCTGATGCGCTCTGTGGATGAGCTGGTTTAGTGTGATTAAGTTTCATTGTTTCGACAACCGGGAAACCAAAGGGCAAGAACCCTCATCTTCGCAAGTTGTGAAATCCCAGTATATGAAATCCCGACGCACGATAAGACTGAGTGTCTTTCAAAACCCTTAAGCTTAGGAGGGATAGTGACCGTCAGATCCAGATCAATGAGGATCGTTGATCTCATACACGAATTTCCCATATCGGAGTTCGGGGAATGGAGTGACCAATGATTTGGGTCGCTGTATTTCAAACTCTCGGTTATTGAAATCCCGATACGGCCAGGACTGTCGAATCATGGGAAGATTTGTAGTCGTCGACCTCATCGAAGGTAAGATTTCGGGTTTCGGGGTTTGAAGAGTCAAAAGGCTTGACTCTCTTGCATCACTTAGTCATGAAATGCGAAAGGTGCCTCTTGGCTTGGCCTGTGGTCGTAACCAACAATCACATGGAGATGGATAAGGGAAGAGCTAGCCTGCGTTAGGCCCCATAGGAATTCGACGATTCTATCCCTTGAGAAAGAGTGAAAATCTTATTTTTTCCATAGTGGGTATGTGACAAATGTTATTTACACATGGAAAGAATTCTGGGATCATGAATCTCAAGTCCTCCATAGTCCAAGTTTAGTATAATATGTGTATGATACGTATAAATGTTTGGAAGATTTAGGACTTACATAAATGTTAGAGTAATGGATGGTTAACTTAGCATGACCTAGACACCTATAGGTGGGCTGAATAAAATGTCAACATGGGTAACCATAATATAAGAAACTTATCAGAATTTAATAATAGAAGGAAAAAAAAAAAAAAACTTTCATCTTATCCTAAGAATGAATCTATCAAGTTATTTAGGATTAATGTTCCGGAGAAGGTTTTTTTTTTTTTTTTGGTGAATTTCAAGTACATTACATTAAAGAAGGCCTTGTATGGTCTAAAACAAGCTCCTAGAGCATGGTACTCTAGACTGGATAAGTATCTGCAACAGGAAGGGTTCAGAAAAGGACATGCAGACAACAACCTCTACATCAAGGTAAGTCAAGATAATATTTTATTAATTGAAGTTTATGTTGATGATATTATTTTTGGTAGTGATGATGACAGGTTAAGCCAGAAATTTGCAAATGACATGCAGAATGAATTTGAAATGTCATTAATTGGAGAACTATCCTTCTTTCTGGGACTTTAGATACGTCAAAGAAACCAAGGAATTTTTAATTCTTTTTGACAAATGGACATGTAAGACATATAAGATAAGCTTCCACGTGTACATCTAAGACAAATGAATTCTTTTTGAATTCTTTTTGAATGCTTATCTTATATGTCTTATATGTACATGAGGAATAACCATAAGAGGACAATTCAGTCAGGGGGAGAAGCCCTGGATGGAAAGATACATTTTCCATTGATGACAAAGGGGGAGAGATTTATCAGATGCAGAGGATAGAGACATGGTTCCAGGGGGAGCAGATTTATCAGATGAAAAGGGCAGAGGAAAATTTATCAGATATAGAGCATAGAGGCATGGTTCTAGGGGGAGCATGAGTGATATGATTTCAATATTGCATTAGAGTGTTGCCATCAATGCCAAAGGGGGAGATTGTTGATTAAGGTTGGTTGTCATTGATGTCAACCCTTGAGGAAAGCCTCACAGCACAAAGGTTTGGGTAATGGACCCAAGATTGTTTGATGTAAATATGACTAATTATTGTCTTGTCATGTTTGATAAGAAGTAAAGATGGATGAACTCCAAAGTGGTCCCCTTATGGTGAAATCCCTCATCGCAAGATGCTTTGCGGAGTAAGAGAACCCATGGTTAATTGTGGAATAATGAGATTAAGGACAATGAATTTGTCAGTTAAACTATCCTATATGGATAGTACTTGTCATTCCATTTCCGGTGGTATGTGGAACGTCACATAACTACTCACGGTTAGAGAGTTATGGCCATGGAAAGTTGGAGACCCCAGGTTTGGGTAATGGACCCAAGTTTGTTTTATGGATAACGGTATGAGTTATCATATATTTTTAGATAATACTATTCTATATGGATATTACATGTCATTCCATTTCTGGTGGTATGTGGAATGTCACATAACTCCTCATGGTTTGAGAGTTACGGCCTTACGAAGTTGGAGGACCCTCATATGTCATCTAGAAGCCCCAAAAGGTCAAAGTAGTCAAAGTGGTTTAAGAGATTTTAAAAGACAAATAATAAAGTGAAGTAATGAGTGTATTATAATTCAAAGTGAATACAAAATAAATTATTTCAATAATAAATTTAATGGAGAAATTAGAAGTGGGTTAACCCTAAAATAAGGAAAGTGGGGTTGAGTGACCTAGAAGATGTTTTTAAGGAAACTACTTGGAGAGTATAAATAAGAGGAAAGTCTTTCTCATTTTAATTACACTTCAGGATATTGAATATCTATAGGTTTCTGAGGTAACCAAGGATATCTAAGCTGGAATTCTGAGGGAAGGTGAAGAAAAGAAGGCCGAAATGAAAGGAAGGATAAATTCTTTTGATGGTGCTTTCTAAGATCCAAATTCAGTGAAACCAAATGTGTTGGTTAGGGTACAGTCTGTAGTATGTTGTGTCACAGTTTCAGATAAATTCAACAAATATTTCGTGTGGGTCATTCTCTACAAGGTCGCTCTCTAGAATAAGCCAGGATTCAACAAGTCTCTTGTTGTTGAAGTTAAGGAAGGTTTGCAGGAATGTGATCATATACACCAAGTCTATTACAGAGCTACAAATCAGATTTGGATGATGAAATTGATGAAGGATTTTGGTTGAGGTACATGTTTAGTACATGGTTGAGATAAGTAGTTGACAAGTTGGCACATACATGAGGTGTATAGTTGATGATGTTGGTACATATTGATGAGTCATAGTTTATGAGTAGTTGACACATGATTGGTACATACTTGGTACATAGTTGGATGCACTTGTTTATGGTATAGGTTGATTACAGGTTATTTGGTACAGGTTGGTGCATGGTTGATGCACTTGTTTATGGTACATGTTGATTACAGGTTGAGGTACAGGTTGATGCATGGTTTAGATTTATTGGTACAAGTTTATAGTGGTATATCTCACAGTGGCAGGTTGATAGTGGTTCCATCATTCTACTTCTACTTCAGGGTGGCAGGACGGGCCAAGGATAGGTTGTTTTAGCCACCTTCCGGTTGTATCCGAAGAACATAGGGGGTTGTACCCTCCTTTTGGTTGTAGCCAGAGAATTGGGGAGTTGGAGCTTCCCTCAGGTTGTAGCCTGAGAAACCAGGGGGTTGGAGCATCCTTCCAGTTGCAGCTGGAAAACAAAGGAAGTTTGTGCTTCCAATGAATTTAATTCTTCAAGACATATAAGAAAAATAATTTTGTGGTTTTCTCCCGATTTAGGTTTCCACGTACAACACTGGTGTACTGTGTATGTGTATGTTTGTTCATTTGTTCATTGCTTATTTACTCTGCAGTTATTGGATGATAATGCTTCATTGATATAACACTTGGATTATATGGTTAAAAATGATTAAATTGATCTATTACTTATTCACCCCCCCTCTCAGTAATCCAATAGGTACTACAATCCCTATTTGAAGAAAAAATAATTTGATCTCTGAAATGATAGAATCCAAGTGGAATACATAAATGGTTTTCCCCACCAAATGGCGAGGTTGGAATATTTCACCACCCAAACCTGATTAGCTAGGATGGATTTTTTCATCACCAAAACCAATCCACAACAAGGTTTTTGCTCCAAAACCCCAAGGAAAGCCACAATATATTCTCTCCAATTGAATTTGTAAAATTATCAATCATAATGAGAGAATGAGCTCCTAGTTCTCCTTTATACCCCATTTATCTTTTTCCCCTCAAGTGACTTTTTAATTTTTCTTTAGTAAAATCAGTTTATTAATTTATTAGACCCTTTTGCTCCAAAAAGTGATTTATTTGAATTTAAATCATATCTAGACCTTGGAAGTCACTTTTCATCATCTCAACATTAAGATAATTTCCTCTGAGTTCCAACGAGATATTAAACTAAGGTTCCCCTCTTAGATAATTTATTAAAATGACAACCTTAGTGGAATCCATTAAATAATTATCAATAATACTCCCAATTTACAAGGAAAATATCACCTTCACACTCCTTAAATCTCTTCCCCATGTCAAACATTGGTGGGAAACTTACTGGGAGAAAAGTTCCATAGAGGAATCTGGAATATATGGGGTCAAGCCAACTTGGTATTTTTTTGTGGATGCGGTAAAGGAATAGTATTACCCTGTTGGGAACTATGAGGACCAATAAATGAGATGGACCACACTGCGGTAAGAGAGGGGCCAAGCAGTTCTAGATTTCACCAATACCTTCCATACCTTGCGCACCAAGATGGGTATCAAAGAATCCGAATGACATTTGGTTCTGAAATACCGTGGGGATCTACACAAATGCATCCAAATTGAAATGGATTTTTTGGACATATCATCACTTGGTGCTGCTTATCAATATGTTGTTAAAATCGAGCAAAAATTTAAGCACCAGAAAAAATGGGAGTTTGGGTCTGCAAATATGCAATAACCAAAGTATGACAAAGAAGTCCCTAACAAACAGTCTCCCGAAAACCAGTCCAAGCCATAGGAAAAGAAGGGTCACAGAAAGACAAAAAAGGACACCGGAAAATTGTGTGATTTCCACAAAATTCCCTGGCACAACATCGAGGAATGTCGCTCAAAATAGTCATTGGTGGTTGAGATCAAAGACAAGGAGCCAAACCCTGATTCAAAATCTAATTTTGAAAATACTGGTAAAAGACAGATCATCGACGTAGACCCCACTTCTATTGTCGCGACCACAACAATTCAACCAGAAGAACCAACATATCTTGAATAAGGGGAGAGCATTTTTCATTCACAAATGTGGGTGAAGGGGACCCCACTGCATTTTATTGCTGTTAGCGGAAGCCATAAGAACCTCATCTCATCAGAGGTCGTCAAACAGTTGGGATTGTCGACAACACCACACCCGCATCCATACAACATCGGGTGGCTTTGTCAGGGACGAGATCTTCGTGTCAGCCAACAATGTCAATTGTCATACGACATCCAGCCCTTCAAGGATGATGTATTATGTGATGTTTCCCCACTTTATGTCTGTGATGTTCTCTTGGGCCAACCATATATGTGGAAGCACCATGATGTTTATGAGTCTCGACCCCACAGTGTCATTGTTTCTCTGGGGGGTCATCTCTACATAATACCAGAGATATTTATGACTATTGTTCCACCTAAATAGTGTCGCAAGGTAGTATATCATACTACAAAATTCCATTTCTTCACAATCCATTCAAAAGGTGAATGGAAGGATACTGCAACCACTACAGCCTCGGACCAAACACCTTCTATCCAACAGAAGAAGGTCGACAAGATTGCAGTAAAGTGTAAATATTTCTTCTTCACATAGGCATCTCATGTATCCAGACTGGTTAAAAAGGTCCAACCTTGCTAGCCACATGTTTGTGACAACCTTCAATAAGCTAAGCAACACAACTTCTCCAACAAGGCAAGCAACTCATCAAGATGCAGATTTAACAAACTCTTTTCCCTCTCCCTCGGGCACTCAATGCAATGGAGACCATTGCTTCCAAAGGAGGGAGGATTGATCCAGGTGGATATCGGTGGCCACCCACCTTTTCCAACTGGCTCAAAACAATTTTCTAGCAATTTTGGTAATTTACTATTTTTAGTAGTTTTTAACTTCCAGGGCCATTTTGAGGGCCTAAATGAAGGTTTGTTTTTTATCACACTTCTAAATGATATCTGAAGGCTCTGATTTATCCCCCTAAATGAATATCCTCAATGATACCTTTTGAACAAGCTATCATGCGCCCCAAACAAAGATTGTATGCCAAAGTTACGCCCCCGAGAAGTTGATACACCAAACTACCCAAAATGAGGTCCACACAATTGTTGGCTTTTCATCTTCCAGAGTTAGGGTTTTGAATTTTATTTATGATAAAAAGGCCTTGGAGCCTCATTGTAAAATCATCTTCTTGTGAATGCGAGTAGTCGTCACATCTCTTCTCAGAGATAAGCTGCCACCATTCTAGCGAGTCTTTCACTCTCTATTTTTACAGTATTTGTACATTTTTGCTCATTAATAGAAAGGTGTGTATTACTGTATCTCTGTGCTTATGGTTGCATCTATAATACATTTCTATTATATTATTGGATATCCGACATATCTCTGTACATTTCTTTATTATATCTCTACTCTTATTTCGTGCCGAAAATAATCCAAATCAATATGTATCAGGGATAATTTTAAGGTCCTTTATATGTTAACAATAAATGTTTCGTGATATTTTTGTTAAAATATTCAAATTTCTAAGGATTTTATATATTTTTTTATAAAATTTGGCGATTTGTAAGGTAAAATAATTTTGTCGTATAGAATTTGGGCGACTAATTTTTAGAATGGAGAATATTTTTTTGGGAAAACATGGAAAATTAGCGCATAGATCTCAACATAGACTTACACATAGAGCTCAACATGTCACTTTCGGGAATTGAACTTGGGTGGGGAGGAAAACACCCTCAGCACAAACCACTCAAGCTAAACCCAGTTGAAATGTACATTTAATATAAAAACTATTATACAATAAAATAAAAAGAGGGACGGTAAAAACACATAAATATAAATACTATAAAGATGATATTTGCATAGAAATATTATTTCAATGCAAATATAAATATTTTAATTATAATCAAAATTGTATTAAATATCTATATTTGCATAAGTTATAAGTTCTACAAAGTTGAATAAGATAATAACAAGCTTAAATCAATTTACATTAATTATAGTTTTCTTAAGTGAGAATGTTTTGGAGAGTAATTATGTCAAGATGATGATGTTGATAGTCATTAATGTCCATTGAGACCAAACACTAGTTTATCATACATTTAAAAAAGGTAAGCTAATACTTGGTTTGTTTTAAAATTTTATTTTTGTGTTGGAAGAGATTTAAGAGAAGCATTTCTAAATCGCCATACTTTTGATGAGTTAAAAGGTTAAGAAGGTTGATATTGTAACAAATGTTTTGAAATTGAAATTTAATGTAGGTGTACATAAGACATTATATGATAAAGAGTTTTTCATCTTCAACCATTTTAGTGT
>SNQJ01S0181214.1:1236-19298 GCA_010110895.2 Picea sitchensis
GTTCTACATACCACCAGAAATGGAATGACATGTACTATCCATATAGAATAGTATTATCTGAAAATATATCATAACTCGTACCGTTACCCATCAAACAAACTTGGGTCCATTACCTAAACCTTTGTGCTACGGGGCTTTCTTCAAGGGTTGACATCAATGAAAACCAACCTTAATCAACAGTCACCTAGAGGTGACGTGGACAGATGGGTTATGTGCCAAGTGTAAGTGGATTCTAAAATGTGGAATATTGAGATGACATGTAGAACGTGATGAGTGTCACCCATCTGAATGGGCCATGTATCAGTCGTTAGTATTCCTCCATGTGGCATCCTATATGAGCAGGGTTAGTGGGACCCGAGGTTATGTAATGAAGTTAAAGGTCGGAGGACCCACAGTGGCGTTGATCATGATACGTCAAGATCAACTGCCAGAAGACATTGTGGGGACCCAAGTTGCATGGAAGTTAATTTTCCAAGGTGGTCCCGCAATCCAAACCATGGTTTCACTGAGGGTTACATGTCAGCGTCAGAAGAATTATGGGATGAAAGGCGGGTTTCTCCAAACCACCGTTGCATGCCCCCACAATTGGAAAATTTTAAGTGATGTGACGTAATGACGTCACCAAAGGTGATTGGGAATGTTCAAAGATTAACAATTCGGATGTGCGGATGCAAGATCCTCCAAAGATCTGAAGTCCCGAAGACCAAAAACTCAGACACCTGAGGTTCCATAGTAAGTGTCAGCTGTTGGATTTTAGGTAGACATGGACTACTGATCCACTCTACTTCGCGTGTTCGGTAACTTGGAACTCAGAGAGATTGTTGTTTTGTGCTTTGAAAATCTTCTGAAGTCAAAGGTCGAAGGCTCGAGTAAGCGCTTATTGATCTAGCCCTTGGTCACAACCCATGGTCGCGTGGGTTGGGGACTGAGAGAAATGGGCTAGTGACCGAAAAATTCATAGAGTAGAGCCTTGAAAGAAAATGGAGTTTGAAATTTTTCTTGAATCATATTTGTTTATGAATGTTGTGGGATTTGTTAAGGAATGATGACCTGACAAATTCTAGTTATCTGCACGTTGTGTTTGCAGAAGTTTAACGAGTGCTAGAACTGAATAGAGTTGCCACTAAGTGCAAAGAAATGGAGGAGGCATAGAATGCTTCCAGTTCAGAGAATGAAGCTAAAGGGATGGATGTTCATTTGGGAGTTGAAGGGTCAAACTCCAATGGGCATGGAGAAGAGATAGATAGGGAAGGGCATGTGATGAAAATCATTGAAAGATTGCAGAAAGATGCCCAAACTCACCAAGAAGATAGCAGAAAGATCATGAAATCTAAGGAACAACAGGGAGAATTCAACTTAAAGTTGATTAAGAGTCTGGAGAGAATAGAAAATAATTTGGACAAGGAGAGAGACTCGAGAAAAACAGGGAGTCTCCAGACTTCTGAGGGAAGAATATCAAGGAGTGTTGGTAGACACCATCATCACTCCCAAGGTTTCTCCAAGAGGAGTGCACACAGTAATTCAAGCCCATATCCTTATAGAAATCAAAGGAGATATGGAGTGGATGAACTGAAGGGAGAAATGAACAAGATTAAGCCTCCTACATTTGATGGAGAACACAAGAAGGAGGAAAATGCCAAAACATGGTTGCTTGGCATGAGGAAATATTTCCAACTGCAGAATTACTCCTCTCATGTAGAAGGAAGAATTGCAATGTATCAATTGAAAGGAAAGGCATCCATGTGGTGGGATCAGCTTGTGCAGGTGCATCACATTAGAGAGAAATATATCACTTGGAAAGAGTTCAAGAGGTATTTCGAGAAGAAATACTTGACTAAAAGATACTATGACAGAAAGATGAAATAGTTCTTTGAACTCAAGCTCGGTAGCATAACCATTGATGAGTATGAACGAATGTTTTTGGAATTACTGAAGTATGTTCTATTCATCAAGGATGAGACTGTAAATATTCAAAGGTATCTGAGTGGACTTCCACCTTCCATCGGTGACAAGATCCAGTATGATGACCCTAAGACTATGGAAGAAACTATAAGAAGAGAAAAATGCTTATATGAGCAGCAAAGAGAGAAGCCTACTTTCCGGAAGGCTTAGGAAGACAAGAAGAAATTCAATATGGATCATAGGAAGAAGGGAACTAATCCACCCTTTTTCATAAACAGTCCTCAAGGACATCATTCTTTTAGAGAGCCTAGGAAGGTTGAAGTGGGTGGGCAAATGCCAAAACAACCACCTATGGAATGTTGGAGTTGTAAAGGAAACAATAGGTACAGAGATTGCCCCCACAGAAATGACAAAGTGAGAGTTGTCCACAATGTTCGGTAGGCTAAAATAGTGGAGGACATTGGTAGTATAATACCCAAGATCTACGCAGCCCTGGACAACAAGCAAGCAGAATATCAATCGCACATGATTGAAGTGGAAGGTATGATTAACAACCAACCATTTACTATTTTAATTGATTCAGGGGCTAGCCATAGTTATATAGATCCTAGAGTGGTGGAAAGTTTGCAATTGTCGAGAAGCAAACATGGAAAATCTTGGTTAGTGCAGCTAGCTACAGGAATCGAGAGAAAGGTTACGGAATTGGTTAAGTCATGTCCTGTGAACATGAATGGACTGAGAACAAACGTTGAATTGAACATTGTGCCTTTAGGTTCTTATAACTGTCTAACTGGGATGGACTAGCTGGACCAGCACCATGCCATCTTGGACTATTTTAGAAAGGAATTCACTTGTCTAGATGAGGAAGGAAATCATAAAACAATCCAAGTAATTCCCAGAGCTATTGTTGTTAGAGAAATCTCAGCAATGCAGTTGAAGAAGTTCTATAGGAAAGGTTGTCANAATATTGAATATCATAAGGTACTAAAGGAGTTTGAGGATATATTTCAGGAGGTACCCAGACTACCCCCAAAGAGAGATATTGACTTCTTTGTCAACTTGATGCCTGGAGTAGCTCCAATGTCGAAAGCTCCTTATAGAATGAGTACGCCAGAGCTAAAAGAACTGCAGTTGCAGCTTGAAGAGCTTCTGAAGAAGGGGTATATATGTCCAAGTGTGTCACCTTAGGGTTCCCCGGTCCTGTTCGTGAAGAAGAAGGACGGGACGTTGAGATTGTGTATTGATTTCAGACAATTGAACAAAGTGACTATTAAGAACAAGTATCCTCTGTCGAGGATCGATGATCTCTTTGATCAGTTGAAGGATGCTAAGATATTTTCAAAGATAGATCTCTGGTTAGGGTATCACCAGTTAAGAATAAAGGATGAATACATCTGTAATACCGCCTTTAGAACAAGGTATGGTCATTATGAATTTACAATGGTGCCATTTGGGTTGTCAAATGCACCTGTTGTTTTTATGTGCCTAGTGAATGGTGTATTTAGGGACTATCTGGACAAGTTTGTAATAGTATTTTTGGATGAAATCCTGGTGTATTCCAAGTCGGAGGAAGAGCATGAGCAGCATCTGAGGATGGTGCTACAAGTGCTAAGAGAGCACCAACTGTATGCCAAGTTGAGAAAGTGCTCGTTTTATCAAAAATGGATCCATTACTTGGGGCATATCATCTCAAAGGATGGCATAGTCATAGATTCTGAGAAGATTGAAGCCATCAGAGAATGGTCAGCACCGAAGAATGTGACAGAATTCAGATCCTTTATGGGTCTAGCTAGCTATTATAGAAGGTTCATTGTAGGGTTCTCAAGGATAGCTCACCCTATCACTTCCTTGCAAAGGAAGGAGAAGAAATTTCAGTGGACAGAAGAATGTGAGAAAAGATTTCAGCGATTGAAGTAGTTGTTAACCAGTGCTCCAATCCTGAGGATTGCAGATCCGAATGAAGACTTTGTAGTGTGTACGGACGCATGCAAAGAAGGACTGGGAGGATTCCTCAGTTAGAATGGGTTCATAATTTGTTATGAATCTACAAAGTTGAAAGAGCACGAAAGGAACTATGCAACTCATGATTTGGAGTTGGTGGCCATTGTTCACGCTCTGAAGAAATGGAGACATTACCTCATGGGAAGGAAGTTTGAACTGAGGACAGACCATAACGGTCTGAAGTATTTGTTTGATCAGCCAACCTTAAATGCTAGGCAGAGTAGATGGTTGGAATTCCTTTGTGAGTACAACTTTGATATCAATCATATCAAAGGAAAAGAGAACAAAGTGGCTGATGCACTCAGCAGGAGAGTGCATGAATTACATGCTACGGCCATTAGCATGTACCGAACTAATATTAAAGGTAGAATTTCGGAGGCTGCAAATACAGATTTGTAGTACAGGGATTTGGTAGAAAATCTATAGCAAGGTAAGATGCCACAGAAAGTGGAGAATTATAAATTGGAAACTGACGGAACACTTATGTACAAGAACAAAATTTATGTACCTAACGTCCAGGAATGGAAACTTATGATTTTGAAAGAAATGCATAATGTTCCTTATGTTGGGCACCCTGGAGATCAGAAAACAGTGATATCAGTCAAAGGCCATTACTTTTGGCCAAGTATGAAGAAAGATATTACTGAATAAATTTCCAGATGTATGGAGTGTCAAAAGGTTAAAGTTGAGCACAGACACCCAGTAGGGTTGCTACAGCCTTTACCCATTCCTGAGTGGAAGTGAGAAGTGGTGACAATGGATTTCATCACAGGATTTCCCAGAATCGGCAAGCAGCATGATTTAATCATGGTGGTGGTGTACAAGCTTACGAAAGCTACCCATTTTATTCCACTAAAAACTACTCATAAGGCAGCTAACGTTATTGATATTTTTATGAGGGCAATAACACGATTACACGGTATTCCCAAGACAATTGTGCCTGAGAGGGACCCAAAATTTACCTCAAAGTTCTAGAAGGGGTTTCTCAAAGGATTTAGAATGAATCTGAAATTTAGCATAGCCTATCACCCTTAGTCTGATGGGAAGACAGAGAGGGTGAACCAAGTGATAAAATACATGCTAAGGATGTATGTGATGGATAAACCATCTAAATGGGAAGACTACCTACACTTGGTATAATTCGCCTACAACAATGGGTATAAAGCACCATTGAAGATGAGCCCATTTGAAGCACTTCATGGAATAAATTGCAATACTCCAGTAAGTTGGGATAATCCAGCTGATAGAGCAGTGGTTGGGCCAGAGTTTCTCAAGGAAATGGAAGAGAAAATGCTAAAAATTAAGCAGAATTTAAAGGTTGCCCAAGACAAGCAGAAAAGTTATGCTGATAAAAACATAACCCATAGAGAGTTTAAAGTGGGACAGCATGTTTTCCTAAAAGTGAAATCCAATAGAAGTTCCCTAAGGCTGGGAAATTGTTCGAAGTTGGCAGCCAGATTTTGTGGGCCATTTGAAATCCTAGAAAGGATTGGATCAGTTGCATATATGCTTGCATTACCTGCATCCATGATTGTACATAATGTGTTTCATATTTCATTTCTTAAGAAATATATCCCTGATGTTAATCATGTTATCGATTGGAATGTGATTTAGGTGGAGCAAGAAGGTGTCTTGCAAGTGCATCCTATGCGCATATTGGACCGTAAAATCAAACAACTTTGGAATCGATCCGTAGGTCTTGTAAAGGTCCAGTGGACCTGGTACGGTTCTGAGGACATGACATGGAAGCATGAGGATGCTATGCGGGCAGAATACCCACATCTTTTTGAAGATTTTGAAAATCTTGTTGATGTTGTGTAAAAGTTGTAGTGAGGACAGTACAAAAATAAGGGGAGGGGATTGTAATACCCCAAGGATGTACCCCAGTTATATTATGTATTTTAATCATGTTTATAGGCTGGTGAGCAAGTTTATATAAGTTGGTGGGATTATGTGTTATTTAGGCCATAGAGCCTAGGTGTTAAAGGCCAGGAGCCTGATTTTTGTATATGTAATTATGCAGATCATTAATAAAATATAAACATCGTTGTGTGTCGACCGACCACGAAGAAAGAGTGATGGGGGACTAAGCTTCCAAAAGGTTGGGTAAGGGAAGAGGCTAAGTGTGTGGGCCTAGGGTCTAAGCTAAGGGGTTTACCTCTAAAAAGGATAATAATTTATTATTATTTCCTAAAGGCGAAGGTAGATAATTGACCAAGTGTTGTCCTAAGTTCTTTGAAAAGGAACATGTGCAAAAGGGAATGCGTGCATCTCCAGGAAGACAAGTGTCGACTTGAGCGCATGTAGTTAAAAGATTAAGCATCAGTTGTGTTGGGAGTTCACGGGTCATTCTTCCATCCTTCACCTGAGTCATTATGTGATTCTTCCATACTCCGCCTGAGTTCACTGGAATATTTCCCAAGAACCGTTTTGTCTCTGCACTCGACCTCTGTGTTTTGTTCTCTAGTCGTGCACCTTAAAACCAGTGGGAAAAACCCGTGGACTAATCCTTCATCTAACCTGTTCGACCTCTGCATAGTCACGCATCCTAAACCCAGTGAGAACCCCTGGACTGAGCTGCGTCTTCTGTGAAACCTGAGCATACCGTAATTGTCTATGTTGTGTGTGTTATAATTGTGGGTTGTTGTGTCCATGCAGTCCCTTAGCTGAGTGTGATTTGTTGTCGTCATGTGTTCCTTGTTGAGCCTTATTGTTGTCCTCCTTGTGCTAGACTGGATCTGAAGAAGCAGGTTGTCAGGCCTGTGTGCAACCCTCTCTCCAGGTGAGGGAGGTGGTTGTGGTTGAAGAGGTAGGTTGTCAGGCATGTGGGCAACTCTCTCCAAGTGAGAGAGTGCACGAAGGAAGTGAGAACTCCTGGAAGGGGTCCTGTAGCTTCCACAGAGCTTGGAGAATTATGGTTCGGCCTGTTGCTAAAGCACAAGGCAAGGGAGGTTTAGCAGCCGAAGGACTATATTGTGTGACAATGAAGGTGTATACTCCTGGGGTGGGACAGGCATGTGGGTAATGAGAGTATGTGAGTAGTGGGCATAAGTGGCTCCTGGAAGAGAATCCATCCTCATAAACTATGCGTCTTCCTGTTGACCTTGCCTAGCTTAGGATTCCTTTGCCCGATGGAGCTTAGTCTTAGCTTGGGGGTGACCTATTGCTGAGATTTATGAGCAGCGCGTTCTAAGTCTAGGAGGTTTGTGGGAGGTCTGCACGTAGTTGGTGGTGTTATTCTAGTTGAAATATAAGTATAATTTATGTGCTTAATTTTATGTTATGCATAATGCTTGAATGTTATCATGTATTTCGTTGCATGTATGAATTATTGTTAATTATATTTAAGTCTGTAGGATGGTAGTAACTCTATGTAAAATGTGTTAATTTGATTTAATGCATATTATATATAAGTGTATATTCCGTAGTAGTGGCATTGTCTAGCCTATGGGTGGTCAGGGATGTTACAGTGTTCATGGCCCTTAAGAAAGAAGGTTCTTAGCGCATGTGTCCTGACTTCTGCGCCCTCAACAAACTCACCATTAAAGACAAATTTCCCATTTATTTCATTGATGACCTCTTGGATGAATTGAGTGGCACCCAGTTATTTACTAAACTTGATCTTCATTCTGGCTATCACCAAATACATATGAAAGAGGCATACATTCCTAAGACTACGTTTAGAACTCATGAGGGCCACTATGAGTTTTTGGTCATGCCCTCTGCCTTGTGTAATGCTCCCTCCACTTTCCAAATCCTCATGAATCATGTCTTCCATCATTTCTCCTTCATTTTTTCTTAGTTTTCTTTGATGGTATCCTCATCTATAGTAAAACCTGGACAACCCATTTTGCTCATGTGGATCAAGTTCTCCATCTACTCTCTCAGCACCAACTTTTTCTCAAACAATCTAAATGTTCTTTTGGTGCCTTAGAAGTCAAGTACTTGGGTCATATTGTCGGCAAGGCCAGCGTCAGGGTGGATCCTAAAAATATTGAAGCTATGAAAGATTGGCCTCACCCAAAGACTCTCAAAATCTTGTGTGGATATTTGGGTTTAACAGATTATTATCGCAAGTTTGTTAAGAATTATGGAAAGATTGCGGCACCTCTCACTGCACTCCTTAAAAATAATTATTTCACTTGGACTCCAGAAGCTGCTCAGGATTTTCAAACCTTGAAGATGGCCATGTGCACCACTCCAGTCTTGGACCTTCCTGATTTCACAAAGATATTTGTCCTGGAATGTGATTCTTCTAGGAAAGGAATTGGCACTATCCTTATGCAAGAGGGTAGGCCTTTGGCCTTTACCAACAAACAAATTTCCGAGTGCAATTTGGGAAAATCAATCTATGAAAAGGAAATGTTGGCTATTATGCATGTCATGGACATTTGGCACCCTCATCTATTGGGGAAATGCTTCCAAATTAAGACAGATCATTAAAGCCTCGAGTATTTTTTGAAGCAACGCCTTTCCTCCGCAGAGCAACAAAATGGGTGACTAAGCTCTTTGGATATGATTATGAGATCATTTACAAGAAAGGAAAAGACAATGTGGTTGCGGATGCACTTTCTAGAAAATATGAAGATGAAGGGTCCCTTTTTTCTCTCTCCTTCATTGTACCAAATTGGCTCCAAGCTGTTCGCCAGGATAGGCTACACAATTCGAAAAGTTCCCATCTGATACAACAATTGCAGTCCAATTCTCCAGTTTCCCCAGTGTACCCTTGGCTCAATGATGAGCTTTGATACAAAGGTCGTTTATATTTAAGTAAACAGTTAAAACTTAAATCCATGGTACTTTCTGAGCTTCATGATACACCCACGATGCAAACCCCCTATCCCTTTGAAGGACTGCGCGACCTCCCGGTCAGGATCTTCTGATTCTGGAGCCGAAATGGCTCTTTTGGTTCCAAACTAGAATCCTTCGAACGAACACACAGGTCCCCTACAAATGCTCAGTTGGCTTTTCCAAGCGCCAAGCGTGAGCTCCCACAGCACACGACCAAGAGTCGTGACCTTGTGCTAAGCCAAAAAGGGCATTTGTCGTGGACCGGAACTTCACAATTCAAGCATCTCGTCCCTTTGTCCTTCGAATCCCCGGTCACCAAAATGCTGAAATATCATGGACCGGGACTTCACAAGTCAAGTGTCTCGTCCCTTCGTCCTTCGAACCCCCAGTTTCCGAAATGCCGAAATATCGTGGGCCGAGACTTCACAAGTCAAGCGTCACGTCCCTTCATCCTTCGAACCCTTGGTTGTTGAAATGCCAAAATTTCCTAGCACCTATTCCTTCGGGTTTTCATGTTTCACGAAATCAGAATGCAAGGGATATCTCTGCTCCTTGGAATCCTTGGTTGCCGAAATGCCAAAATGTCCCAACGCCTATTCCTTTGGGTTTTAGCGTTTAGTGAAATCAGGGTACAAAGGATATCTCTACTCTATGGAATCCCCGGTTGCCGAAATTTCAAAATGTCTCAGCACCTATTCTTTCGGGTTTTTGCGTTTCGAAAAATCTGGGTGCAAGGGATATCTCTGTTCCTTGGAATCCACGATTGTCGAAATGCCGAAATGTCGAAAGCTCGAGGCGCTTGATCAATGGCTCACAATGCCCTCCAGATCTACGGTCAGATCTCTTCTCCATCACTGACCTCCTTGCAACTCCACTTGATCCAATGACTTGCGGTATTTCACGACTCTCCTCAAGAGTTCTCCACCGTCCGTTCAAATCTTCGGGATCTCCCCTTCCGGATCTACGCAGCGTTAAAGCCTGCGCTTCTACCTCAAATCAGACGGTCTGCGGGATCTTCCACCGCGATCCAATGCTCGACAACATTCTTCCTCCTGAGATTTTACTCACTTCAAACTTAGAAGATTTTCTAAGTCTTTGAAGACTCGGTCTTCATTCCTTCCAGGGAATGAGTCCCTGGATCTCGATAACACTTTCCAAAGCGTTATCCCTCCTGAGATTTGTCTGGTTCAGACTTCGATTTCCCGCGCACTCCTTGCATTTGAAGGATTTCGATAACTCAAATCCACGTTATTTCTCGCAGAGAAATTCCTTCTGATCTCCTTACGTTCCTCTCTGGCTCGATGCACACCTTGCAAAGCTTCCAATGAAGAGAAACAATTGAAATTGGAAAAACTCGCAGTTCCATCCACTTGTTCATGTAAACAGAAATGACAGGAAAATGCACACAATCCACACACCATACATTTGGATCAATTTTACATTCTGTTATATTCACAAGTGCCCAATGGCTACAGAATACATTCAAAATTATAGTAACTCAAAACACTGAGATCTCCTGCTAACTCGCAGTTCTCTCTTACAGCTAATTTCTCTCTGTATTTGCAGCTCTCTCTAACTGGGTCTACAAACTTCTACATAACTCAAAAAAAATTATAGGGTTTCCCCTGGATACTTGCCTACTCTAAAATTCATCCTACGCTATCTTAGTTCAGTCGCATTCCAGAGCCATAGTGGGAACTCCTGCCCTATTTACGATTTTCAAAACGTGCCTCAAAGGGTAAAATTCGGCACTGGTTCAAGCGTGCCTCCAAAGGTGAATTCCGACGCTGAGTGGAGGCAGATTCCAAAATCAATTATAACTACCCACGTTGAAGTTATGGAAGAACTCTCTCGTGTTGAGTGGTCCCACCTCTGTGTGCTTTCCAATGATGCTCCTGCATCAACCCACAGTTGGGCACTCCGTGTTTACCAAAACCTATGACAGGTTCAAACGTTCTTTTTTCTAGGATGCTATGAAACAGGGCGTTCATAATTTTGTGGATGAATGTGATGTGTGTCAATGCAACAATGGTGAAACAGTCAAATATCCTAGCACACTACAACCACTTCCACTTCCACCTGCTATTTAGTGGGATATCTCTAGGGATTTTACTGTAGGATTACCTAAATTGGGCAATAAATCAGTCATCATGGTGGTAGTTGATCATCTTTCCAAGTATGCTCATTTCTGTGCTCTTCAACACCCATTTACAATATCCATTGTCACTCAACTTTTCAGTGATTAGGTATTCAAGCTTCATGTCATGACACATTCTATTGTCTTTGATCACAACCCAACTTTCATCAGCAATTTTTGGCAAGAAATGCTCAAGCTACAAGGCACCCAATTGCATCTCAGCATAGCTTATCATCCCCAGACTGATGGTAAAACTGAAATTGTCAACAAGTGTTTGGAAACATATTTGAGGTGTTTTGCATCGGAAAGGAAAAATCAGTGGGCCCAATGGTTACCACTAGTTGAATGGTGGTACAACACTTCGTACCATATAGCTACTCACATGACTCCTTTTGAAGCGGTATATGGACAAAATTCACGGTCAATTCTCTCATATTTTCCAGGTGTCTCGAAGGTCCAAGCGGTTGACCAAACACTTACAGTTCGAGAGGCTATTCTTCATACCCTCAAAGAGAATTTGGTCATGGCCTAGAATCACATGAAGAAACAAGCAGATCGAGGTCGCTCTGAACGTCAATTTGCAGAAGGAGATCAGGTGTTTCTTCGACTGCAACCCTACAAGAAAAATTCCCTCAAGGCTGACCATTATCAGAAAATGGCGCCCAAATTTTATGGTCCTTATACCGTTCTCAATCATGTGGGACAGCTGGCCTATCAGTTAGCTTTTTCGAGTCATTCTAAGCTCCATCATGTTTTCCATGTTTCTTCCTTAAATAAGGTGATTGGAACTAACTGCCAAACTCAAACCAACCTTCCTGAATTGGACGAAGAAGGATCCATTTGGATACAGCCACAAGCAATTTTGGACCAGCCTAAGCATCGTCTGCATGAGCGAACCATCAAGGAAGTGTTAGTCTAGTGGAAAGATACAACTCCAGCAGATTCCACTTGGGAACCAACTACCATTCTGCAGCAATTTCCCCATCTCAAGCCTTGAGGACAAGACTGTTTTTAAGGGGGAGGACATGTTAGGGACCTAACCCCTCACATAGGTAGAATAATATATTTCCATGTAATAAAGGTCAATATTAATAAGGCCTAGAAATAAGGATGAATAAGTCCAATGTAAGAAGACCTAATAGAAGCTTCCGCTTCTAGAAGGATTTTCCTTTAGATGGTTATTTTGATAGACATATTTAGTATAAATAGGAGTCAAGGGTATGATAACTTTTGTCTTAGATATTATTGTAATAGAGCTCTGCTATGCTAGAGGTTTCCCCCTCAAAGAGGCAAGTGAACATTGCTCTCAGTAATCAAAGTGTTCTTTCTGGTATTATTCTGGTATCATTTTGGTATTATTGTGGTGTTGTTCTGGTTATATTTTTGTTCATATGCCATTTCTAGCTATTTATTTATGTTATGCATACTTTTTTATATCTATAATATTACATGCATCATCACCCAAATGAACCTGTCCAAAATCACCTTGAACATAATCTAGAAAATGTTTCCTATGGGGTGTGGCATGAAATGAATTGAGGTGACAGTGATAGGATAACCTATGTTACACCAATTTGTCTTTTCTAAACCTTATCCTTTGGATTAAGTACAAATTGTGTGATAACATTTTGGTGTTGTTGTCGAGGAACACTAAGTCAATTATCCTCAAAGACGACACTTCTCGGTAAGCCTTTCCTCAAAATCTTTTACTTTCCAAAGCTTACCTAGCGACTCCACTAAGGGTGATCCCCTCATCCCTTTGATAGTTTCAAGAAAATTATATGGCGACTCCACTAACCTTTTCCAAGATGCCACCTTATTCTCAACTCTGTGATATTTCCAAGTTATGGGATCATGGTGCCCTGGGAACAAGTGTATCCGACTATTGATTTCAAAAGTTTTCTAGGATACCCGAATCATTTTGATACAAAATGGTCAAGCAACTCTCCAATATTTGGAGGCCTCCCGATGACTCACATTGTAGAATTATTGAAGTATATAAGCGAGATAGAATCGGGAGGGGAGGATGTTCTGGTTAAATTATTCATACTTTCCTTACCATCCTTTTTGCAATATTGGTTTAAGAGTTGTTGCGAAGATAGGGGTATTTCATATTTTGTATACCTCATCAGTAGGTTTATTGAATTTGTCAAACCACGATGAAATACATATGAAGATGCCCTTCAAAATCTTAAAATATCCTTAGAGAACGAAGGATTCACCACTAATATTGTAGAATATCTCAGGGATGTATACCTTACTCAATGTTAGGAACCCTCTGATATAAAAGAAGAGTTTTACAAAGAAATTTTTCCCATGATTCGATAGAATGCAGTGAAGATTAAACTAGAGAAGTGAATTTTGAGGATTAATCATTGGTAACTGCTCCTTGGTCTGATGAAGCTCTCCAAGATCCTATCTCCCTTGCACAAGACGAAGAGAATGAGGTGAGTCATTTTCTTTTCCATTTTTTTAATGATACCTTTTTCTATGATTCAGAGAGTGAAAGAGATATGGAACCCTTGGACAAGTTAGATCCTCTATATCTCAAAGTTAAATATGTAGAGGAAAGTCTTCCATTTGATGAAGTTATCCAAATACTTGAAGCTCTTGCACAGGAAGAAGTAACCAAGGTGATTTATTTCCCTTTCCAAATTTTTAATGATTCTTTATCTTATGATATAGAAAGTGAAGAAGTGTTGGATGTTCTAACCCCTTCATGTTATGATGAAGATGATGACTTTGTTGATAATATTGATGAATTCATACATGTCGGGAAGCGTAAATGGGATGTGATTAGATATGATGGGGATACCATTTTCAACATTGAGGGTTGTTTCCAAAATTTTCCTTTACAACTATCATATGAGGTTGCTAATTTTGACAAATGGAAACAAGGAGATGTTATGATTACAAACCTGTTTCAGACACCCAAGGATGACCTGGTGCTATATTCTCTTAGTGATTTTCATTCATACCTTGGGGATTTTGATGATTATTCCTCTGAGCACTTGGATTTATTCCATGAAGAATATTATCAACCATTGTGGTGCTCACATCTTGATAGAGGTGAGGACATCATTTTCTCGGAGAAGGATCCTTGTGATAATGTTTTCCAGCCACCTTCATCATTCCCCTGTGATAAGGATACATTCCCCTGTCATCACTGCACCCATTGCTCAAACATCCCTACACCACCTCATCCACTTACATGGTCTAGATTTGTGTTCACCTGGAAACATCCCACGTCTAATGAGAATTAACCTAGAAGGACCTCCTAACATCCTCTCCAAACCTGGCTTATATAATAGCATAACATCTTTGAGCACTTATCTGGGAAAGGGGGGTTTTATGCACATGTTTAGATAACTTGTTTAGTATATGTGATTGACATTTCTATGATCCATGTGACTTATGATCTTGTGGAGGGCATACTTTTTTTTTTTGCAGGGCTACACCCAATGGATAGGTACACATGGGGAGATGATTAGTTCGGATCTCTATAGGGATAAAATCCCACCAGATGGATGTTGAGACCCCAGCCAAGGATAGAGGCAGAACAGAGGCTTGCACCAGAGAAAGAGGAGGACATTCCACCAGAGACAGCCTGGCAGGCCTGGACCCAGGGGGGTCTTGCCCTCCTACTATGATGTTGTCCTTGAAAGGCCCATGACATCACCTCTGTGACCCTTGACACCACACAGCATTTTATGGACACTTTGGAGGAAGTTATGTGCCAAGTGGCACGTGTGGCTTGATCCAGAGGCCTTGGGAGGCCTAACATTTTTCTCCTAGAGGCCAATATTTCACAAAAAAGGCCTAATGTCACCTTAAAAGGGCATGATGTCACCTTTTCTTCTTGATTCAGGGTTTTAATTTGTCATTTAATGTAAAAATTGGATATTACATGCAAACTAGCCATGTCGGCCTTTTTTGACCTATTTTTGGTCATTGTAACTGTATAAATAAGGGATTTTCCCTTGAATTATTTCATGATATTTCACTCACACAAGTGTGAGGTTTAAAATTTGCGCCCTAATTGGGGTTACATGGCTTAAATTTAGTGTGCACTTCTTGAAGGAGGCTTATTTTGGACTATTTTGGCAATTTTCTTGGTGGAAGTGTTCAACTAGAGTATTTGCTAGATGATTCTTGGTGGATGTAAGTGAAATTTATGAAATTCTTGTTCATCGAATGGTTATAGTTACATTTATCTTTCATTTATACTAAGATTATGAAATTTCTAGCTTAAAACCCTAGGAGGCTAAGCACATGTTATTGTCCTTGCGTTAATAGCTTTCACCTACTAGATTTTGCTAGAAAGTCGATTTTCTTGAAGCTTTTGCTAAGGGCCTTGCCATTGCAACACCCTAACACATTTTTCTTCATCTAAGTCATCATTTACTTCATCTTTGAGCTAAATAAGGAAGAAAACTACTAGGGCCTAGCGTTACCTACTTCCTAGTAGCTATTTTCCCTTTAGGGTTTAGTAATTGAAGCCTTGGGTTACCAACACTTCATTTATTCACCCCTCTTGTCTTTAGTTTTATTATTATCATTTATTCCTTCAAGATTTGTTGCTACCTAAAAGATTCCATTTTCTTTAAAAAATATTGATCTAAGCCTTGCTATTGAGTGATTGACAAAAACCATTATCAAAACCTATACCTTAAGCTCTCTACTAACTACTCCTAACCTTACAATAGTCTAATCTACAACCATCTATTTCAGCACTAAAAGAACCTAAAAGAAATTGAAAAAGTTGATAAATACATTGCTTTATTTGCTTCTAACAAATGCTAGTATTTTGGTATTAATTAGTAATTATTCTTGGTCATTTTGAAGCTATTTTAAGGCACTTTTTGTGAAGCTATTGTCTTATAAACATTGTTGCTACAAATTTTTGTTTACTTCACCATATATCAGCCATTTCTTTTATTGATAAATTGTATGGTTTTATGAAGTGATAACAACAAGGTGTACTTGTGAAAGATATATTTTCTTGTTGCTTTGTTCTGGGCAGGTACATCTTAATACTTCACTACTTCATTGGTTAAAACCCTGGGACTTTCTGATCAGTGTGACTTGTGAGAGGGGGCATTTTCATAGACACTGTAATCTTTGCCTTCTCAAACCCCCAGGTCACCGGGGATGTCTCCCCTAGGCCATCAACCCTAAATAGAAAGAGGCATCCTATTGAGGTGACAGTGATAGGATAACCTTTGTTACACCAATTTTCCTTTCCTAAACCTTATCCTTTGGATTAAGTACAAATTGTGTGATAACAAACCCTAATGGGGAAAATTAGCCCCACACTTTTGTGCTTAAATGTTTTATCTAACATTTGTGGGATGATTTAAGACATTTATCAATTCTAAAAATTAAATTGCAACAAAGAAATTAGAATTGGTCAAACACTAGAGCTAGGGTTTAACCCTAAAGGGTGGATTCTAACCCTACCCTAGCTTATATTTCACTTTTGGATTGTTTATAAAGGATATATAACACATTCTAACGGTGAAATTCATTTCCTAAGTGCATCATACCTATTATTTTACATTTTGGAGATTTTTTGTGAAACCCTAGGGGGACTCACCATCTCTCTTTGCAATTTTGAGCTAATTGGATGTTTATTATACATTTGTACTTGAAATCATTCATTCATAGGTTTTTTTTACATATTTTATTCATTTCTCTAACCAAATTACCCAAGGTTTATCATTACAAGTGCTTTAGGCACTCTTGGGTACTTTTCCTTATCCAAAATCTGCATTTTTTGTGTTAAATTTCATATATCATATTTTGGAAATTGTGGACAGAAACAAACTAGTCCAACTTACATTTATTAATCAAGAGGTAATTCAGGTACACCATTCTTCCTTGATTTATGTGATTAAATCCCACTCTTATGTGGTAAAAGACGCTTATTCCTCTGCCTTAAGAGTGATTTCATTGTGATAATTTATATTTTTTCTTTAACATATTTATTTCAGATCTTGGCACTTGATTAATTATCTCCAAACCCTCTTTATATTGTGGTATTTATTTCCCACAAATATTATATTAGTTGTACAGTGAAGAGCAAAATATTAGATCAGCTGAAGAGAATTCTCTACCCTTGTGCTTTACTACATTCAAATTGTTGAAAGAGAATTCTCATATTATTGTTGAGGCAAACGAATTTGTGCTGATGCAAAGTCACACCAAACAAACAAAACAGATTGACAAGATATTGGAACACTCTTCTCAGACACTTGATGGCCCTATTCTTTGTTTTGAGGAAGACCTTGTAGATTCAGAAATACAGTCATTGATCGAAGACAAAGTTGAAGGTGAGCATGTCCAAAAACCCAAAGAGATGGAAAAATGTACCTATGATGATACTGGAAAAAATGAAGAAGGTTGTGAGTCAGGTAACAAAACCTTGCCATTGTGTTTTTCCTCATTCGAATTGTTGAAAGAAAATAGCGTTTCAAATCAGAAAATATCCAAGCATGAAGTCGAAGGTGAAGAAAGCAGCGGGCTTACAAATAAAAACTCTCTCCCCTTATGTTTTTCTTCCTTTGAATGGTTAAGAGAAAATCATGAAATTTCAGAAGAAAAAAAAAATAGGGACTTCTAACTATATTCACAGTAGAATTGTTTTCCATGAAAATGTTGTCATCATTAAAGAATACCAACTACACTCGCATGCATTGCACGATCATTACTTGGAAGGGTATTTCGATTCAGAATTCCAATCTGTTCTTAATCATCAGATTAAAGAAGAAGTTGATCAAGAAATTTTTATCAAAGGTCTTTTCCTTTCTCCCAGAACTAATGCAGATGTTAAAAAATATTACCAGCAAGACAGGGTATTTCAAGGTTGCTTTTCTTCCCCTGAGAATGACGTACTGGTCCAATTTCTAAACAGCATAGACACAGGCAAAGATTTTGAAAATACATCCATGAGGACTTGTTGACGGGCGAAAATGAACGCTCGCCAACTGGAAGAGTGAATCCGGTCGGGGGTTGTCTAAATAACCCAAGCCGTTTGGGATGACCCACCCTGACGGGTTTAGCGGCTCCGTTGGCTGATCTAAGTCCTAGAAAACAAATGAAAACTACACTAAGGAACTAATCTAAATGAAAACAATAATTAAAACAAACTAATAAACAAATCTAAACTACATATATACAATTTATTACCTAAATCATACAACTATAATTCTATAAAATTAAATGTTCAATT